>VCRD01001775.1:81296-115723 GCA_006783055.1 Trinorchestia longiramus
TATAAATATATATAAACATATATAAATGGATATATATATATATAAACATATATAAATGGATATATATGTATTTCTGCTGTGAGTTTAAAAAGCTAACATGTAGATAGAAAAAAGTCATGTTCAATCGATGACGTATAAATTTAAATTACATGTGAGATTTGATCATTTATTTTTTATTCAAAACCTGGATAAAAAATAATCGGGTTTTCTGTTCGTAATAACGATTAGAGAAAAGGGCAGGAGGGAATAAAAACATTCTGTAACTAAACAAAAGCTGAGTCAAAGTCAAAAAACATCTTCCATAATACATAGCTATGAAACTAACACTCTTTTCTCCCTGGACGTCAAGTCTGTCATCTACTTTATATCATTCGTTTTCTTTCAGTACAAGAGAATTATAAAAATCCCATGGCAAAAGAATGAATAATTTCTTTAAGAAGCGCTTAGTTAAAAATATAAATTTTTGATTGAATTTGCACACACACCATATGTCCTTTTTGTTCTTATCGTAGATGTTCACTAGTGTCCTCGAAAACAAACGTATGAATTCATTTCAGTTTACGACGGAATTGGATTACGGAGCATAAGAGCATAATGAATCGTTCAGATACACATTTTTTTTCAAATTGATTGAATTTCAAACGTTTACAAGAATCAGAAAATGATCTCCTAACATTTATTATTTTGGTAGCAAATACTTTATTCAAATACAATTCAAAGATCTTTTTTCGAAAGATTCAAAACGGTAGTATAATAAAACGTTAGTCAAGCAGAATCTAACTTAAATTTTTATTTCATCTACAATCAATTAACAGTTGTAAAGAGATATTATGGTTTCACAAAAATTATAACATAAATGAGGAAAACTAGGAACAATTTGCTCAACCTTCGAACATGAAATGAGGGTTACAGATATACAAACATAGTTTCGTTCTTCACACATATTAGTCGTAATTCTATGAACGAAATTATATACATGCAAATTCAACGTTAAATTTTAGTTTTTCCTTGTATGTATTGTAATTTAAATTTGGGTTTAAGTTAACCACAATTTCAAATGATTCGAAAATATACGAAAAACTTGACCAATGATACTCATTGTGTATGTTGAACACTTACAAAACAACAACACCGATAATTATTGCATTGAACAAAAAATAAACCTTACATATATTCAGTTCTATTCAAACATAAAGACGTAAATACCATACAATTACATAAAAAACTGTACCATTTTTAGGCATAAAATAGAAAAAGTCTTGTGCAGTTTCATTATATCAATAAATACTTCCCCGAAATACTCAAACATTTGAACAGTAAAATTCTACTCCAAGAAAGGACGCAAGCAAAGAATGGTTCCCAGTGCTCTGCTGTGCAAACACGGACAGAATACATCGTTTGAAGTTAGTTGTTGTTAGGAAATCTGCATTGCCTCAGGCCTTCAAAGATGTAATGTAGCAACTCCCAGTGCTTCATTACAACTCCCAGTAAGTTTGGTTTGATATACACATTTATAGCGACTGGTTTTTCACTCACTGTGTTCCTACAGTGAGTAGGTATTAAGAAGATGTTACAGCCACAAGATCATTCGTCATTTACATAAGGTAAATAAAGTTTAGTTCTTTTGATCTAGCAGACAAACGGCTAAAACGGACAGTGGCTCCCCCTATTAGTCCGTTATTACGAAGAGGGACTGTACACGTTAATTTCAGTTTAACTATAATTTATATGTAACAAAACAACAAATATTTCAGAGTATTATTCATTTTCAAATAAATTCTCATCTATGATCGAAAGAGCTAAAATTATTAACATCCAATAAAACGTTGATTCATTTTCAACAAAGAAGTTTTTATATTTTGGAATTGTATTCGTCTCCTTTAAAAACGTCAAACGGCCAATCTGTATTGATAACATATACGAACTAAAAAGACCAATTTTAACTTACATTACCTTAGTGAGAATGAGAAAAGCTAGTTAAAAAAGTTGAAAATAATGAGAGAGCATTTAAATTCTTAAAATTGAAATGTTGCAATCTGATCTATGTATCTGAGGGAAGTGGAATCAGACCTTCTGAACAGCTACAAAATCGAATGGTGTTCGTACCTCCACTTTGTTTCAAAATAAAATGTTAAAATATAGTTGTATCATGCTCTATATGTAGTTCCCCTGTTGGTCGATCAAGTTGATGGGTGACCTTTGGGCCGATTGAATTAATGAGTGTCCTGCGGTTCATTTGTATTAATTGGAACCCTTTGAGCCGATAAAGGTACCAGATGACCTGTGGGCCGATATAGTTGATGGGCACTCTGAGCCAATTTGGTTGATGAGTGCTCTGTTGACCAATAGAATTGGTTATTTTAATGAATTCAAAATTTAATTGCTACCGTTTTATCTATCAAACTCATTCCAGGTCTAACGTTTCTTACCTAACGATGGTTTGGTTGATACACTCGACGGTCAGACCGTGCTTCTTTTTTATAAACAGCGGTTCATTTTGTAAACGCAGGACTAGTGGTGGCACAGATATCTGCATAATTTTTCAGATCCGTATCCGTATCCGCACTTTTTAATGCGGATGTCTGGCTGATGTCTTAGTTAATGTACAATTATAGCAAAAAGGTTATATTTCCTTTCATTTTGTAGATAATTGGAAATCAATTAACTAAACATTATAATGTGTTCACTAAATACTTCTCGTAGTTCTTGTACGATTTATAGGATAAAATTGAAAATTGATACGTGCTTGCACAAGGGACAGACTGGGCGCAACATGAATGAACATGTAATGCTCTCTGAAAGTGTGTTGTCAGGTGCCATAACATCACATTAGTTGTGGTCTTATGTTCGTGTAGTGTGATTCAGGTGGTCTGCATGCTTCCATTCATTTTTCGTTTACCGATTAAAAACAAGTGATAAATTGTGTAATGAAGTAAACCATGAGTTGGCTCATTGCATATAGTAATGATTTAATAGTCGAATTGTTAGCTTATTTTTACAGTGTTTATTGCTGTTTATGTCACGCAGTTTATAATTAAAACATGTTTGTCATGATTGGTAGTATTCAACAGCTTTTGTGTTGTACGGTGAGCTCGATTATCACGTGAGCGCTATATTATTCAATGAGCATGTACTAGTTATTTGTGCTTATCATTAAACTGCCTACTTATATTACTTACTATCATTGTCAAACTATTGATAGCGTATTGCTGATCAGCGAGCTGAAACAAATATTTACAATTTTACGGATATGATGTCTTCCCAAACATAAGCAATATGGAATTATTATAAAAACGTTTGTAACGATGTAGATAAATTTAACACCCGTTACACAAACTATTCCCATATCAGTATAGAAACAACATCATTACATAACTATTTGAAATTTATGCATCATGATGAGTCCAAAAAATAAAAAAACGAAGAGAGTTCTATGGAGGGAAAAATGGCATGCAGTCACAAGCGTCACAACTAGCAAGGAGGAAAAGCGAAAGGGAGACATTAGTGATTGGTTTTCAGAAAAATAAATCATTGGACAAAATAGATGATATAACAAAATTACTGGATGCCAAAGTTCATGAAATGATTGTGTTAGACGATTTGACCTTCAGTCATTTGGAAGAACGACTTATGGAAGCTTTGAACGTTCTAGGGAAGGAGCATCTCCACGATATCAATTGAAAAAAGTCTTATTGAGACAAGATCTGTATAAACATTTAACCTTCAATTGGAAAAAAACTATTGTCAATTATCACTAAATTAATTGACTCATCGAAACTGTTTTTCACCACAGACGCTTGGTCTGGCATCACATCGGGAGTTTCTCTTTCATCTCTGACGTATCTTCCATTTGATAATTAGTTTTAGAGACATCATTTAGTGTTGTGCTCAGAACGGTTTTCGGAGCGTCATGCTGAGGAGTACTTAAATGCAATGCTTCTTGAAATACTGAATAAATGGATAATTATATATCAGAAAGTTTACTCTGTGATGCCATCTGCAGGTGCTAATATTAAAAACAGCTTTGTTTCTTTCAAAACTGATTAATTTTGATTGTTTTGCACATCAACCACGTATAAGTAATTGTCAGAGCTGAAGCTACGATACAAAATGGGGTAAATAAAATGTTCTCCAAATACAGAGACATTTGAACATATTTCAAAAATTCAGCAACTGCCCCGGAAGAGTTAAGAAAGACCCAAAAACGGCTAAATGTGCAGCAACTTAATGCTGTTCAAGATGTTGAAAAACTCTGGAACAGCAGCTTGCACATTTCAGAGTGAACTTCTGAATTGAAAGAGGCTGCTTATTGTACGCTGCCAGGGATAGCAAAGTAAAGCCACATCAAGCATCAGATGATGTTCTCTTAAAAACTGTGTGGCTGCCATCAAGCCTTTTGATGAGGTAAACAGGAGCATCAGTGCTGCCTCATTTTGTGTCTCAAAAACTAAACCTCTTATAGAAACAATGACAGTAACGCTAAGGACCGTGCCATAACGTAAGATCAGTGTGTTAAAGTCATGAAAACTAAGCTGCTGGAAGAAATTAGAACACCGTTGGATAAATTATAGCACTACGACCTGTATGTCATCACAACTTTTCTGAATCAGGTGTAAAATAGAAAATTCTTGAAACCACACACGCATCAAAGGTGCATTGCAAATTTAGGGTATATGTTATGAATAAATAAGAAAGCAAGCCAGAGAAAAAGAATCTGAACACACAATGAAGAAAAGAAAAACTATTGGAGACAGATGTCTTATGTGGCATCAGAAACCTTGCAGACAAAATGAGTGTCTTACTCTCATCATATAGCGAAACTGAAAATCTTTGCAAAACAAATATTTCCAAAGAAACTACCACAACGATTAACAAATATTAAAAAATGGAACACATATACATTCAAATGTCAGAAGATCCTCTGCGTTAGTGGTGCATGAATGCTCAGTCGTATCCTTCCCTCGCTATACTTGCTAGGACATACTTACCTGTCCGACCAGCAGTGAAGCCAGTGAGCGCCTATTCAGTGCAGCTAGCATCATCTATGTGAGAAGTGATCGATGTTAGCTCCTGAGCGGGCACAGAAACTTCGGTTTTAAAATTACAACTAGGAAATAATTAGCTACAATTATTAAGTGTAAGTATATAAGTAGCAGCGTTTTGCGAATGAGTAGTGGGGCTGGGGAAAGGATTAGGTGAGGAACATTTAAGATGGATCCTTATCCTGTATCGTAGTAAGACAGATGATAAAGTTACTGTCAGGCTCCCGGTGACAGCGATTATCGTCGATTATCTTTATAGTGGATCCACTCGTCTTCTCGTTACTTCGTATATTCCCTTTATTCCGTTTATCTCCATTCTATGAGATATAAATATATTCTACTGGTACAGTAAGGCAATGAAACGTTATTCCAGACGTTGCTTTATTCTCTCCAATCCGTAAGGGTGTTACACAACTGACAAGGGTGAGTCAAAGGTAACGACTGTAACGAACACAAAGCTATGGGCAACCGTGCCTTATATACTCTGTCTTATCTATCGCTTGCGTCCGGTGACCGTGAAGCAGCCACCTTAACTTGGTCTACTGACAGAAGGCCCTCCCATGCGGAAGAACCGTCCTCGGTTCGGGTAATACATCAATTTAACCTGACAACCATTGGAAATCCTTTTTTTTTAACGCACTGAAACACAAGCAAGCATCAAGCTTCATAGTTAAACAACAGAACAAATTATGTTTCGTAATAAGTGGAATACATTTCTTATGCGTGGTTACAAAAATTCAGAGAAAATATGGTACACATACGGTTACAAGTTCGCGAAAGGTTACAAGAGCAAAAAACGCAAACAACTTAGGAGTCACAAGACTAAACGCAGCACCATAATAAAACGTGAGAGAGGAAAAAAACAAATACAAGCGTAAAATAATAATTCGCAACACTACCGCAACAATACTAACACTTTCGGTTATAATGGTTTAAAAAAGTATTAGAAATGTTAGAAAACAAAGTACATAAAATTACACCGCAGCAACGTAACACACATAGTCAATGAACCAAAACTCAAGTAGCTTAGGTTACAAAAATTTCGATAATCTAGACATGCACATCGAAAAAAAAAATTGAATCCATTAGAGACAAGTGTAGGGGCATTGATCAGATGTTGCTACAATTGTGCTAATAGAACAAGAGTTCCTAGATCACATATTCGCATTGCTTAAATACTGTAAAGGAAAACTCAACACCTAACGTAACACAATACAGTACATTATAACTCGAACATAGTCACCTTGTTGAAGGGTGGTTAGAACAGCGCACACGAAAGTCAGAATGCACAGTGGAAACGATACCACTGGTATTTCCTATGAATCCTGTTGTCCTTAGTTTGAATCTAGGTCAAAAATCCGGGAGTATAATTGATGCTTTAAAATCATTAAACATTGAACAAAAGAATTTTTCTCCGGCGTTTTTAAAGAGCTGCACTGTGTGCATCTCATATCTTGTTGGACAGGATGTTGCTTTAAGCAAACACAAGAGACCAAGCAGGCTTCGTACTGTATTTAATATTTTGTTATTCCCGACAGTTCAGGATGTTGTCAGTATGGACTTCTCTGCGTTTCTTGTTAGCCCGGTTTTCCACCAGATAGCGTTTGTTGGAGATGGGTTAACGAACATGTACCATCAAAGGTTGGCCTCAACTCACGAAAACTGTTATCGCAACACATAAAATACAACTTGCACTATTTGTTACATAGTCAAGGACTGATTGTCTCTTGTTAAAAAATAAATAGAAATTCTGTTGCGCTCGCTTAAGAGTACGATTGACACCGTAATGTGAGACTAATACAGGACAGCAGGATAGTGCGCTAATTCAATTACCTGGAAAACATAATATTTGAGTACGCAAATATTAATAAGAGTTGACAACGTCCCACAACGACGTACCACGCGTTTGAAATATAAGCCTCTATTATTGTCACAGAATATCTCCTTTCTGTCTCTGACAACGACTTGGAAACATAACTGACCCTCGAGAAATCGATCTTTGCCTCGCTATCACACAGTAGATCTGTCCCGATCTAAATTTCTGACGGAATACCTGCGTCATTACCTACTACTACGGCTTCTACCGTTTTCTCTACACCTCCTGCGAGTTTTAGCGTTACGACTGTCTTCCCTTTTACAGCTATCGACTGCCCAGTTACGCCCTTAATTCGCATACTACTGGGATTTATTGGCGTGTTCCCCGCCTCTCTCTTTATTAAAGTCACTGTAGATCCCGTGTCTACCAGTGCTCTCATCATTCTGTTATTCACACAGATATCTACCGTGGGTCTACGCATGATTCTCTCACTACGGCCCGAGTGCACATCATCGGTCTCGCACTTTACCACAACAGGTTTCTCTACCTGAGACTTTATCGCTGCGAGCTTATATCTCTTCATACGCTTTCTCACCAGCGTTACAGAACAATGTTTTATCTCATCAACTTTTTCCTCGTTTATTACTTCCCTGCTATTCGTTCGGCTTGAGCTACTCTCACTCAAGATTGTGTCAGGTCTCTTGCCCGCACTTACTCGTACATTCGATTCTAATATTTCCGCAGTTAACTTCAATATCTCGTCTTTGTATGCCCTTGCACTACTATTCTGACTGTCCTCGTTACCCAGTCTTATTTGAGTTACATTGTCGAAACTATTTCGACCTCGGTCTGCAGCCGTTACAACCTTTTTACGTACATCGTTACATTTTACTACGTCACATATTTTATCGGTACGACCTTTCCGGTCGCAGGCCTCGGGCGCTACGCTACTGTTACTCGTACCTGTCACTACAGGTTTCAATATTCTCTCTGAACAATTTCTACTAGGCGCAGTACAAATTCCCGTCTTACGTACTGGCTCCGCAGCGCCTAGCCGACGACATCAGTCGTCAAATGTCTCTTCATATTCCCATTCCTCTGTGCAGAATACTCGGTTGGCAGGTGCTCTTCTTTTCAGGCAATCCCTCGCCAAGTGTCCACATTTGTTGCATTCGTAGCAACACCGCTGGTCATACATCTGATTGTATTCTGTGCCTCTTCCGTGCGGCTGTCCCCTCCATGGCGGTAACGATCCTCTCCATGAAGTCTCCGGCTGACCTCCTCCTCTTGACGACGGACGTCCTCCTCTGTTTGGCTGCCAGCTCTCGACGTGGCTCTCCTCATGGCGAAACTAGTTCCTGGACGTTGGCCTGACTCTACCAACTCCGTTGGCAGCTCTGCAGCCCGATGTATGTTTTCGGATGAGGAAAGGTAATAATCTCTCAGCCGGATGGGTACTTTTCTCGTTCGTCTCGGACGTGCTGAATCCGACGCCACCTCTTGTAGCGAAACTGTTTCGTCCGGTTCGAACGGCGGGTCCAGCGAGTCGTCAGCGACTCATTCACGGTTCTACAGTATGCCTTACAGATTGGAAGCGTGCCTCATATGCACCTTTCTATACAACCTCTGCTCAAAAAAAATGCTGGACACCGCGGGACACTTTTGTTGCACTTTATACCTTTTTCCGGAGTTCACTCAGTCCTGGAAATATTATACTACGGCTCTCATTGCTCACATAGCTCTGGCAATACCACGTTTCTCATTGTTCACACAGCTCTTGAAATATTATAATTCTCATTGTTCAAACAGGTCGGGAAATATCACGATTCTCATTGTTCACACAGCTCTTGAAATATTATGCCGTACTCACTACTGTACCAGATACATGGGGTATTCAAATACTCACAAATTGGTACAGACCTGCAGATCTGCACCTGTTGAACGGTTGATCACGCCAGTCCCCATACTGGCCACCAATTCTGTCAGGCTCCCGGTGACAGCGATTATCGTCGATTATCTTTATAGTTGATCCACTCGTCTTCTCGTTACTTCGTATATTCCCTTTATTCCGTTTATCTCCAGTCTCTGAGATATAAATATATTCTACTGGTACAGTAAGGCAATGAAACGTTATTCCAGAGGTTGCGTTATTCTCTCCAATCAGTAAGGGTGTTACACAACTGACAAGGGTGAGTCAAAGGTAACGACTGTAACGAACACAAAGCTATGGGCAACCGTGCCTTATATACTCTGTCTTATCTATCGCTTGCGTCCGGTGACCGTGAAGCAGACACCTTAACTTGGTCTACTGACAGAAGGCCCTCCCATGCGGAAGAACCGTCCTCGGTTCGGGTAATACATCAATTTAACCTGACAACCATTGGAAATCCTTTTTTTTAACGCACTGAAACACAAGCAAGCATCAAGCTTCATAGTTAAACAACAGAACAAATTATGTTACGTAATAAGTGGAATACATTTCTTATGCGTGGTTACAGAAATTCAGAGAAAATACGGTACACATACGGTTACAAGTTCGCGAAAGGTTACAAGAGCAAAAAAACGCAAACAACTTAGGAGTCACAAGACTAAACGCAACACCATAATAAAACGTGAGAGAGGAAAAAAAAACAAATACAAGCGTAAAATAGTAATTCGCAACACTACCGCAACAATACTAACACTTTCGGTTATAATGGTTTAGAAAAGTATTAGAAATGTTAGAAAACAAAGTACATAGAATTACACCGCAGCAACGTAACACACATAGTCAATGAACCAAAACTCAAGTAGCTTAGGTTACAAAAATTTCGATAATCTAGACATGCACATCGAAAAAAAAATTGAATCCATTAGAGACAAGTGTAGGGGCATTGATCAGATGTCGCTACAATTGAGCTAATAGAACAAGAGTTCCTAGATCACATATTCGCATTGCTTAAATACTGTAAAGGAAAACTCAACACTTAACGTAACACAATACAGTACATTATAACTCGAACATAGTCACCTTGTTGAATGGTGGTTAGAACAGCGCACACGAAAGTCAGAATGCACAGTGGAAACGATACCACTGGTATTTGCTATGAATCCTGTTGTCGTTAGTTTGAATCTAGGTCAAAAATCCGGGAGTATAATTGGTGCTTTAAAATCATTAAACATTGAACAAAAGAATTTTTCTCCGGCGTTTTTTAAAGAGCTGCACTGTGTGCATCTCATATCTTGTTGGACAGGATGTTGCTTTAAGCAAACACAAGAGACCAAGCAGGCTTCGTACTGTATTTTATCTTTTGTTATTCCCGACAGTTCAGGATGTTGTCAGAATGGACTTCTCTGCGTTTCTTGTTAGCCCGGTTTTCCACCAGATAGCGTTTGTTGGAGATGGGTTAACGAACATGTACCATCAAAGGCTGGCCTCAACTCACGAAAACTGTTATCCCAACACATGAAATACAACTTGCACAATTTGTTACATAGTCAAGAACTGATTGTCTCTTGTTAAAAAATAAACAGAAATTCTGTTGCGCTCGCTTAAGATATATATATATATATATATATATATATATATATATATATATATATATATATATATATATATATATATATATATATATATATATATATATATATATATATATATATATATATATATATATATATATATATATATATATATATATATACTCTGCTGGTACAGTAAGGCAATGAAACGTTATTCCAGAGGTTGCTTTATTCTCTCCAATCCGTAAGGGTGTTACACACCTGACACAAGTGAGTCGTATGGTAGCGACTGTAGGAACACAAAGCTACGGGCAACCGTGCCTTATATACTCTGTCTTATCTATCGCTTGCGTCCGGTGACCGTGAAGCAGCCACCTTAACTTGGTCTACTGACATTACTCAATTCGCCTAGTTTTATATATTATGTTATTTTGTAATAACTTTTCATGCACAATTTCACTTACGAGCTCACTAAATTATTAAACTACGAAGGGCATTCAAAAGATACGCGGAATTTTGTAATTCTTTATTAATTTTTCTATACACTGTTTTTTTAACACAACCTCTGTCAAGGTCGATGCACTTCGGGTGGTGCTTCCATCCTTTAGGACCATTTTCGAAGACATCTGCAAACCCCTTTATGAGCCATGTTTTTGCGTACAATTACCGTTACCGAGGCGTACCTCTGTCTGATGAAGGGGACGTTGAATACACTTAAGCTGAGTCCGTTGTTAAAACATCATTGTCAATTTATTCTACATTTTAAAATTAACTCATCGATGCAATGCCCATCATATGTTACTTTTTGCCTCGACATTACTTTGTCTCACGAAACGACAGAACTGAACGTCAATGTGCTCATAATGAATCAAAAAGAAAATGCAGACAATATAGTGTTGAATATTTGAATTTTGGTTTCATTAGTGTTTCTAATAATGAGAAATTACCCATGTGTCTTCTCTGTGAGAGAGTGTTCTCTAATGAGGCTATGAAACCATCCAGACTTTCTGATCACTTAAAGAAGATTCATCTTGATAAAATGAACTAAAGTTTGTCTTATTTCCAGACTTTACGCGACAAATTTCGCCACAGAAGTTCTGTTGTTTCCCTCATGACAAAGCAATCACAGATAAACGACGACGGACTCGTTTGTTCATACAATATTTCAAAAATGATTGCTCGATCAGGAAAACCGCATACAATTGGCGAGCAGCTCCTTTTACCCGTTATAGAAGAAATCCTACAAACAGTGGTGCATCATGCTTCACCACGGGCAGTTACCAAATCTATTCCTCCAAGTAATAATTCAGTTCAAAGAAAAGTTGATGAAATGTCTGAAGATGTTGAAGATATTTTATGCAACATACTGGAAAGACAACAATTTGGCTTACAATTAAACGACGAGTCCACACTACCAAACAATAAAGCACTACTTTTGGGATATGTTCGGTTCATTAAAGACAGTGAAGTAGTGCAAGAATTGCTGTTTGCAAAAGAACTTGAAACAGATACTCGTGATGAGTCTATTTTTGCAGCAGTTGAGCTGTTCTTCAAAGACAGAGGTATCCTATGTAAAATATCATTGCCTGTGTAACAGATGCAGCTCCCGCATTAACGGGGAAATACAAAAGGTTTATTTCTTATTTGAAAAAAGCAGTACCTGGTGTATTTACAATTCATTGTGTAATTCACCGACAGCATTAAAACGTCAACCACTCAATTCTCGAATATTCAAGCCACTCTGTCATGAAAATGGAGAAGAATTTGATCGTCTTCTGTTACACACCGAAGTAAGGTGGCTTTCCAAAGGAAATTGTTTGAAACGATTTTTTTCTCTTTGCAATATCGTAGTGGAGTTTCTCCAGGAGAATTAATTTTGTGCCTTAAGTGATGATCTCATAGTTTACAAAAGTAACATCGCCTACTTGACAGACTTATTTGACACATTTAACCATTTAAATTTGCAACTACAGGGTAGTGATGTACATCTTATCAAAGCAAAATCGATGATTTGCAGTTTCATTGACAAGCTTACTCTTTTTAGGAATAATATCGGCCGCCGAAATTTTTATCAATTTCCAAATCTTAGCGAGCTAGAAAATGAAGAGTTTGGTACATCTGTACAGGATGATGACATCCTGATTTATTGTAATCATTTGAATTCTTTGCATGAGGACATGAATCGCAGATAGCAAGATTTGATCAATATGGAAGTACCAGACTAACTGCTAAATCCATTTACAGACGCTGGGAAAAGTGACTAGAATTCTGCAATGAAAGAAGAGCTGTTAGCTGTAAAAAACGACTTCGAATTAAAACCTCTTTTTAAACAATCATACTGTGAATTCTGGTTACAAAGAGAAATTTCTGAAAAGTATCCGAAGTTGTGGGAGGTAGTAAAATTTTATTTCCTTTCTTTTTCTTCTTCATACATGGCTGAATGTGGATTAAGTGCAGTTACGCAGCTTCTCAGTAAACAAAGAAATCGTCTCCAGATAGTACAAAGGGGAGATTTAAGACTACTTCTCAGTAGCATTGAGCCAAGAATAGAGGAACTGGTCAAAAAACACCAAGCTCATCCATTTCATTAAAAGAATAAAAGGTAAGTTCTAGTTATTTATAATTATATTAACTTTAAAATATTGTGTTGCATGTAATAAAATGTGAGTAGGTTAAATTTGACAAAAAGGGGGGGTTGTTGAAAAATCTCTTGTCCAAGTGGGGATTAGTCTAAAAAAATTGGGAAACACTGTGTTAAATGGATGCCTTTCAACAGATCTTTGAGTTTTGGGAATAAAAAATCAAATAGGACTAGTTCTGGGCTACAGGGTGGATGTGACAGTAATTTCCACCAAAATTCTCTCAAAACTTCTTTTGTAACGCATGAAAAATGCGCTAGGACGTTGTCGTGATGGAAGAGGATTCCACGATGGAGCTTTCCTGGATGTTTTTTAGCTAATTTTGCTCTTAATTTCCTCAAAACTTCCACATAATAGGCTCCTGTGACTGCTTTTCGACCTCCTAAAAAGTTTACAAGCAGAACTCCTTCAGAGTTTCAGCAAATGGGTGTTATTGCCTTGTTGACAGAACTCTCAGATTTGAATTTGATTGGGCCAGATGATCCGCGTGGAAGTCATTGTTTTAACTGCAGGATCATACTGATAAATATATGTTTCATCCCCAGTGATGATTCAACTGAAAAAGTTGTCTTCATTAGCTTCAATTTTGGTCAAAATTGCCGTTGACAATTCACTTTTAAGATTTAGCTGATCTGGGCGCAACACTTCCGGGACCCATCTCGATGAAAACTTTCTGAGACCTAAATCGTCCTGCAGAATCGAATGAGCTGAAACAACCGATATGCCCATAGTGTGAGCTATCTCATAAACTGTCAATCTCCTATCTTCTTTGACTAGACTCCTAACAGCATCAACATTTTCAAAAGTTCTCAAGGTTATTGGTCTTCCACGACCCTCATCATCTTCAACAGCTTCTTTACCATCTAGAAATCTTTTAATCCATATGCAGGCGCAAGTTTCTTTGGAGCATGATTCCCATACACGTTCTGCAAAGCTTGAATAATATTCGTTCCTTTCCAACCAAGCTTTACTAAAAAATTTATGTTGATTCTTATCTCCAAAACATTACGTTCCATGGGGTCAAAAAGTACCTTTTATCAACAATCACCTCGCAGCTTCGTTTCCGGGCAAATACTGATTGCTAGCTACTGTTAGATAGCCATGATCATGTTCTTTCTGGCTGACATGTTCGAATATGATTTATCTTATAGGCACTCGGATCATGGGAGCATTCCATGTATTTTTTGAATTACCCTCTCACATTCATTAGTTATGCGTATTGTAGAAATTATTTCTTGCTACATTATTGCTATCTTCGTTCACTATCTGTGACTGAACCTCATTTTTCGCAGCTCAATAGAAAAAGAGACCACATTTGCATCCGCATATGCAGATATTCAAATTAAAAATCAGCATTCGCGTCCGCAGATGTTGAAAAATCCACATCCAAACCATCTTTTAGTGGGACAGTGTTCCGTTAGACACCTATGAAACCAATTGAAGGGTGGGAAGCATTAGTAGACTACTCGACACATTTGCCAAAAACCAGGGATCGTCGAGCAAGAGTAGACTACTGTCTTCTTGTCTAATTTTCTCGTATGATCTTGTCGCGTTGGCGTTGAGGTGAAGTAATCTACTTGCAGTAGTCCAGTTCACCAGTTCCAAGGCTGCAGCAATGCTGCCCTGGTGAAGTGGACTACCCTCAGTTTACCAAGTCCGTATAAGAGAACTAATGCGATTGGTTGGAGTTTTCGTTGTGACTTGTGATTGGTTAGTGTTCTTTTCGAAGAAAATTGTGCACCATTCTTTTTTTTTTGTGGGCAAGTGATGTAAATTTCTGACTATTAATATCGAGTTCAAAACATTTAAATTATTTTTTGTTATTGTTTTTTGTAAAATAAAGTCATTGTAAACAATCTCGTAAAACGTAAATCTGACTAATCTTTAGGTTGGAAAATTAACTGAAAATGAAATATATGGTATTAAATCAGATAGGAATTTATTTGTTACTGTTGAAATAACATTTACAGTATATAGACCTGGGGGATAGCTCATAACTGCAAATAATTTACAAAAAACTTGCTTTACAGTTTATAATACATCATTTTAGGTTCATATCGGGTCTTAACGTAAGTTTTATCCGTTTCTTGATTTATAATTTTATTGTACGATTATATTAATCATACAAATGTGCGGCTATCAAAATCACTTAAATATTATTTACACTTTCCGATTTTGTGATAATTATTATAAATAATATATATTATTGACCCAAATTTACACTCCAAGCAATGAGCACATCAGGCATATTTTGCTACATGAATTTTAAAGGGGCAGTGCAGCAAGTCCAGCGGCAAGATCGCTCACGAACACATACGGAAATCATTTGGCAACCGAAAGAAGTTGTAGAAGATGATTTCACGTTTCAACAAGGAAGCCTTTAGTCTTAAGGACCAGCTAAGAAAATAATGCCCAAAAAGATTCAGTTCTGAAGAACTTATTGCTGGCTACCATTGATGGTTCTTTCAAAACAACTAGAACAATGAGCAAGAAGTTTAACGTGAGCTGTATAACAACATATCATAAAATTATAAGAATTGATAAAGTCTCCAAGGCTGGAAAATGGATTCCACACGAACTTTCATAGAACAATTTCCAAGAACGTGTGAACTGTTGCCTTGATACATTATGCTCAATTTGAAACCAAATTCTTAGATAGAATTGATGCTGGAGGTGAGAAATGAATACCGTACAATTGTGTTAAACGACTGTGACTCAACCGTAATTCCAACCTTATTCCACAGCCTCGACGTAGTCTGCAGCTGAAAAAATTTCTGCATGTGGCGGAACATAAAGGGAATTATTCATTATGAACTGTTAGGTGACAATCAAACCATAACTTGTGCAGTGTACTGCCAAAAGCTATACCGTTTGAAGACTGTTCTAAATGAAAAATGGCCTTCGTCGGTAGACAAAAGAGAAGTGATCCTGCACCATGAGAATGCCAGACCCCACACTTCAAGAGGGACGACGAATCTCATTGAACAGTATTGTTGGGAAGTTTTGATTCACCCACCATGTTCTCTCCATCTTGTTCCTACAGATTAAAATCTCTTTAAAAGCCTAAAGAATCATCCTTCTGGAAAAATGTTTACTTCAAGAGAAGAGGTTGAAATGAAGCCAGTTTATTGTTTGAGTCAAAACCAAATGAATTCTATGACAGAGGCATGAAAAAGCTTATAGAAAGGTGGAAAGAAGTCATTAATGACAATGGTGACTCTGCCAATGATAAAATAAATCTTCGTTTCGCTGTATTTTCATTTCAACCAAAAAATAGACAGAACTTTCGTTCCAAAAATTGGCTGAACTTTTGTAGCAACCTGATACTTGGCGTTCAACTCCCGGCATAACTTTTTTTTTAATCCTTTTATCGACTATATTTATTCGTGTTATTACATAGCATAACTTAGATCAGCACGGCCGACTGGTGAAAGGCTCCGCTTCAGATGAGAAACACGTGAGTTCGAGACTCTACTGCGCTGGTCTTTTTGTGCATGACCATTGGCGGATAAAATGATTTTACGGTCATGGACATTGGTACCGAGCTAAGAAAGGGCTAAAAGGATGGTTCCTATCGTATCATTCTATTACTATTACTAAATGATCATTTACTCTAACAACTCCATTTTTCGCGAAATATGCATCTATTTATCAGTATTAACCCATTTTATGTTGCTCACACGAATCATATAATAAAACAAAGACTCTGAACAGTTTATTGTTACGAATATACAAATGCATGGAACAAAACCTTATACACGTTCAAAACTTTTTCTTTAAAATAATGCAAGGGAAACCATAAATAAAATGAGCATTAGTTTCGGAATCTTGTTTTATTGAACATTTGTGAATTATTAACTCCGGTAATACAGTTGTTTTATTAGTTCTATTTTCAATCTGTCGTCCAATGCGTATCCATCGTCCGTGATAGCGATCTTCCATTGTCTCAAGACGAGGGTTAAATCTTTCACCCTGCTGTGTGCGTGCACGCGAAGCTGCTATCCTCCCCCTGTTACGCCTGTCATCTGCTACCCTGATTCTTTAAATCTGTAGTTAACTGCGCTTAAAGACGAAACCTGAATGTTTAGCTTCGTAGACGCAAAATTCCGACACTTAACAGGTCTGTGCGTGTGGCTATGTGCAAAGGGCTTATGGACTCTGTAAGGAGCAAAATGGGACATTAAAATGCAAGGGTTATTAGACTTAAAAATTGTGAAAAGAACCATACACAACAGTCAGTAAGACCCTATTCACAAGAGTCGGAAAACTAATTTCCAGGTGTCGAAAAATCCATTCTAGCCCCAAGGTCCTATCAGGGAATGGCTTTAGGCTGTTGTCCGACCGTTAACCATAGTTTATTTTTGTACGACCCATTAACTTTAAGAAAATAAAGAATAAAATATAAATATCAGAAAAAATTTAATGTTTATAAAAATCGAGTATACTGCACAAAAAAAACATTTAAATTGTGTGTATTTTATATAGTAGACCCAAGAAATTTATAGATACTATTAGTGGCATTAAATAATGTCACTTATATTTAATTAATGGGATTGATACGCATACATTTTCTTACACAGGTCAAACCTAGGCTCTATTTTTATTAATGTTGGTTTAAATACAGTTTCAATATTTACTAAACTAGATCGATGTTTTGTTTTGAGATTAGTTAATGCCGAAAAAGCCCTTTCACATAAATATGTTGACCCAAAAGGTAGAGGAGTATCCATTGCAAGTCGTAACAAGTTTGGATATTCAAATTGGTTGCTAACGCAAAACGAATTTAAACTTTTTTAGCAAACATAGTTTTTAGTGAAAAATCAAGAAAGTTCTGCAAATTCTTCCTGTGCCTTAAGTGTGAGATGACACTTTTACTGCTTTAGCATCAAATGCATTTTGGATTCTATCAAATTGGTTCATGTCTGATTCTTGAAGAAAATATCTTTTAAAATTTTCCCCTAAGCTTACCAAATTCTTAATTATAATTGGTTTGATTATTTTCAAATTTAGTTAGTTGTCTATGATGAACTCTTCCAGACATGGAAACAACTCACATGAGTTGCGTTTTACATTCGTCAACCATACATTACCTTTCTTCAGGAAAGCTTGAATTTTTTAAGTTAATGTAAGAACATTTGTATTTTTGCCTTGTAATGATATATTGAAGTCACTAAGCTTGACAAGAATATCTGAGAAATAACAGAGTTTAGAAAGCCAATTTTCGTTTTGGAAATGTTTCACAAAATATGAGTCGTTACCAGATAAAAATAACATGACTTGATTTTTTAAAGCGATCAGCATTCTTAAAGCCCGACCTCTCAAGACCCATCGAATGTCAGTCTGAAGCAACTGGGATTCAAAATTTGAACCCATTTCTTTGCACAAATTTGTAAAGAGCCGAATATTAAGAGGATGGATTTTGCTGTAATTAATTATATTAACTGAATCTTGTCACATTACACACATTTCTTCGTTATTGTTTTTCGTTTCTAGCACCTCTCAATGAATCATGCAGTGAGTGAATGTTATACCTTCATTGCATACAAACCTGACTATATTGGGGAAACTCACATTCATCCCCATCATTGCTACCCATACCTTCCCCCTACCCTTCCCCGCATGATGAAGAGGGTGAGTCAGTCTCTTCCTAGCCCAGCGGCTAAAATGGAAGAGAACATTGAAAGTGAATCCCGCGCGTTCGAATGCCTGTCCGTCACTTGCACACCACTGCGTACGAAGCGACAAGTGGGAGTAGTGAACGGGCGAAACTCGAAACCTAGCCGGAGTCCGAATACTCGAAGCCACCAGTCCGAAAACTGGTTTCTCTAAGATACCAGTCGTATCTTAGAAAAAATCAGCCCATCTCAGCAACACTCGTCACTGGGACTAGCTGGAGTGGTCAAAATGTCAAAATATATTAGCGGCAATCGATTGAGTACGGTTAGTACTCCTAGAAGTAGGTTAGTGTGAATTTATATTGCACGTATTTACCGTGGAATTGTAATGTAAACAAAACCTAATTTTTTTCTAAAACCCCTGGATACAGCGATAGGTGCTTGGCGGTGTGACCCCAACGGTGGGCCACTTAGTTTAGGTTTCGTAAAATTTACAGTGCCTTCTACTGATAATGACTGTACCAATTTACAATGCCTTCTAGTGATACAGACTGTACGAAGTGAAGATTTGCACCGGCTAGGTAATCGCACTCAACGTGTTGGGGAAAAATGAATAATATTAATGTGATTTAATATTAATTTGCAATTAACATGAAAAAATACTATGCTGAAAGAATCCTAATCAATAAACATGTTAACAGAAGGCTTGCCAGTGCCAGAGCAGTCAGATTCTTTTGCAACAGAAACTATGTTCAACCGGGCTGGAGGGTGCGGAACTGAAAGTCTGACGAAATGTGACTGAGTTTATGTTTCTACGACTGAACAAATTTATCCACCTCTGCCGTAATTATTACTACGTTACTGCCCTTGACACATGTATATTCATCTTTATTGATAGTTAACAGTTTATTATTAGTTAATATTAGTTTCAGTGAAGTTTTCCTCACAGCCCAGCTTAGAGCTAAATCTAGAGCTTATACATTTTGCAGTTAAGTAGCGACAACGGTTGAATGTGCGTAGCTCCGAAGCAGGGAGATAACATCTCGGAAGTTCCAACGTTGCCACTGCTGGGTTCTTAAACCCAGTTCTTAGTAAAGTTTGCAGCTTTTATATGTAAATTATTATACATGTATCTAGTATAGTGTCATAATTCACTATATATACCATGCATAGATAACTGTATACATATTTAAGTCATTCGTTTTACATAAATCGGGGATGAAAAATCCAGCAGTGGCAATCCTGCAACCGAACTACACGACGCCGCCTGCGCTCTGTCTGTACAAGTACTTGATGCACACGGCGTGTGAACATCATACGTACATGTCTATGAGCTTCCGTACCTGTGCATAGAAATACTGACATGAACGTAGCTCTTTTCACGTTTACATAGCTTCACTTACATCTTAGTGCCGCGCGAAATGTGAGTTTGAAAGAGCTCCTACAAATCTTTTCGTAGAATTTGTATCTCTATAAAGTTATTTTGATGCTTTTTTTTGCGGTAGGAGTAAGAATTAAATGAATCGTTTAGATAAATTAAGAAATAGATGTCTTAAGGATAGAATTTAACAATGCTATTAGTTGGAGATGTGTGTAAATATATGGATGAATATATGAAGGTTAAAAAAAAATAAAATAAACTGTCTTTTTCTATTTACATGGTTATCGAAATTAGATATGAAATATGGATTTTAAATATTGAACGTAAGATTTTTAATGAGACTTTTCCGGGGTAATGGTGGACAGCTTCTACTTAATCACCGCTAGGGGTGGACATTGAAAAGGGTTAAAGACCACTGAGTTAGAGTTTGGGAGTGGAAGGATTTAATAAAGAAAGATAAGCAGAACGAAGTTTTTCTTTATTATTTATGTTGACTACTGAGTGAGCTGCAAAAAGTTTATAAATGTTGTCATGCAACCTTAAGAAAAACTGAGGAAAGCTTCAAATTGTTTCCATTAATGTACACTGGGAATAACTTGTGAAGATGAACAATTACAACAAGAATATTGAGGTATATCTTCCTCATTTAAAGTTAAATGAAATATTTCCTGTGTTTGAGTCTGTGCGTGTGCATGTCTGTGATTGTGGTGTGTACCTTGCTAATGCTAGCATAGTGGTGTATGTGTATGCTTGTTTGCGTCTTGAGGGTATGTTCGCATCAGTGGAGATTGTTGCATGTGGTTGGAAGGCATTTGTGTTGGAATTTATGTTTCTGATGGTTTTATAGAGTTTGCTAAAGTTTGTCTTGTGGTCTAGTGATTCGACGAAATTTTTCCAGTTTTCTGTTTGCTTTTTAGTAATTTTTCTCGTGATTTGTTCGTTCAGATCCTGGGTGTGTGGTGTGGTTTGGTGTGTGGAGTGGGTGTATTTCTGAGATTGTTACATTCTCTGATTAGTCTATACACTTCATGTGTGAAGTTTGGGTTATGATGCTCTATGTTACCTTTAGGAATGTGATTTTGGCAGCTTTTGTGATGATAGCGTTAAATTCTGCTCCCGTTTGATTTATGTAATTTATGGGGTTTGTGTTGAGTGTTGCAAAAAGTTGTTCTGTATGTTCGGTGAACCTTTCCCAGTTAGCTTTTTTTAGTTCGTGTGTGTTTGCCTGGGGTGGGTGATGAGGTCCTTGCCAGTGTGTACTGTGACGATAATAGGGACTTAGTTTTTTTTCTATCATAATAGGTACCTTATCATGATGTAAGATCCACCAATGGTATTCACACTTAAGAGCGCAGTAACTTTTATTATCATATTCGTATTCTTCATTTGCCCCGTCTTTTCCTTGTGACATCAGATGGACAGTTTTTTATAATTTTAAGTTGAACAAAAATAAACTATGAATTAACTTGGAACGTAAAATGTGCGTTGCATCATGTACAAATACATGTGTATGAAGGACGGTTATAACTTTTTCTCTGTTCGATGGCCATGTATGTAAATAAATTAAGTAATGATATTAATGTGATATGTTGAATCACATTAACAATCACACTATGATAAATCACATGTCAAATAAATAAATGCATGTTGCATACTTCGACTATATGGTAAGAACATTATTTTTGCATGCACCAATTATACCTGTGTTATAAAGACTTTTCTTTCGTGCAAATTTATTCATTATCTCTTTTCATCATGCTTTGAACTTTTTATGAAAGGAAAATATGAATAACTTGCAGAAAGCAAATCCATTAAGAAGTTTTAAATTTCTGCCTGGTAACATAATAGCTCCAACTAGTGAAAATAGACTTAAAAACAAGCGTCTACATGTAAAATGAGTTAAATGACAAGTTTTGCTGATTATAAATTGAAAATTGTGAATAGAATTCACATTAGTATATCATTTCGTTAAGTTTTAGTCTGGTCCGATTTCCCATGTCGGCTGAACTGTCAAGCAGAGGAAACAGCTAAAAATTCGAGGAATTTGCTAAATGTTCTTTAAAAATTGCATGACGAAATACGAGTCCTGCAACGCTGTCACGTACGACAATGAAATACTTTTGAACACACTGATACGTTTATCCAGGAGAATTACGTTCCACAGAGTTAAATTTCCATAAAAAATTATGTCCATATGCCAACATCTGGAGGTGAAAAAGAATATTGAAAGTGAATGTTTAGTTATTAATGGTGACTGCATTTAAGAGAAATCACAAAGTAAGCGACCTCAAAATTTGCAGTGCAATTCTGCTGTATAAGTTATTAACAAAAAATTACAAACCTCAGCAATGTTTCCCCGTGATGAGTCAGAACTGCTTTGGGTGAAATTGTCAGAGCTTTCATATTCTACTGTAAAGAGTTTCCTTAGTTTCAAGTTAGTAAGGATACAGTAATTTTGCTATTAGACAATAACGTTGCTGCACCTGACAAAGTGAAACATCTGCTCCTACGTATCGCTTAGAAAATCTGACCATTGGTGAATGGTGAGAACAAAGTTTACAGGTAATAAGGCGCAATAATGAAAAAGTTCGGATCACGAAGAATAAATACATTTCCTGTGTGGTACAAATAGAACACTACCGTGGGCAACTGGTGAGTGATGCTGCTTACGAGCGGTAAGAACCGCGTTCGAACCCGTCTACCTCCGCCTCATTCTATTGTGTTTTCTCTTCTTACCCTCCGTCCAGACATAATTTTCACAATGATCTCGACAATAAAGCCATGTCCTAAATTAAGCCTCTGTATTTGATACACGTTTCACTGATCAGTATCCTCACTTACAAGTGGCATATATGACAAGTATTCCAACGTTCTTTTTTACCACGTTCAAGGTAATATCTGTTTATGGAAGTAATAGCTTTATTACTCATTATTGTTGAAATTCATCGTTCAGTTTTGACTTTTACAAATAGACAATAACGTAACTTCATGGTTAAGAAACAAACTGAAGGTAATAGTGGTAAATTCTACTATTACCTTCTATATACATTTCATAGATAAATTAGCTAAACAATACGCTTTCAATCATTAACAATAATTTAAATTCGAAGATCTTATATCTTCGGTTTGAGTATCTAAATTGAAAATTCTGAGAGTGTAAAATAATAAGGTACTGAGTAATTCGAATTGTTTTGTTGTGTATACCCATTTCATTAGTTTACTAGATGCAATGATAATATATTTTTGCTGGTACACTTTCAACATTATCAGTTATTGAGTTGTCATTGATTAAATTAGCCGTGTGGTACACAAGCACCTTTTGACATCATGCACACAAAAGGTAGTTCAAATAGCGATTCGACTATTTTTATCACACTCACACCTGCACATTAGAAATTATTTTCACACATGCAATGATAATCTATTTTTCAATTGTTAGGCTCAGAACAAAATCGGTTACTGTTTTTTGTCGAACCTCAAATGTGAATCATCGTGCAAGATGCAACCTCCAATACCCTTGTTTTTAATGACCCATTGGTGTTCTTTCTGTCACCAGAATTTCTTAGTTGTTTTATACCCAGAACCTTTAAGTTATCGTTGGAGTATATATTTTAAAGTTTTTCTTGTTCGTTGTAATACTTATCATAATAGATGTACTCAAAAAATACTTTAATATTCAGGAATTTCAAAATATAATCGGGTTGTATTACATTCTGTATGTATCAACATTTTTGGAAACGAATGGATTCAGTATTTGTTTTCCTTTAGCTGAGATCCCAGTGTTAACATTCCTATAGTTACTATCTAAGAAGTTTTTCTGATTTAAAAATACTATCACAGAAATTTACGACGGTAAGACAGTATTTGAAGATATCGGAGAAAATTAAGTAAACAATAGAATTATTTTGTCGATAAAAATTGTTGCTTCATTACACAGAAGCAACAAACCCTATTTAATTGAGTAGGACATTGAAACCCTCACATTTTCCGCTGAGAAAATTTTTTCTTGCATATACTCGTATGAACGAGCGTATATTTTTAAAACTACATTTTGAAATTAAAACAAGTGCTGACATTCTTTTATTTAATAATTAAAGTACACAGAGATATTTAGAGTATACCAAACTATTGATTGAGCTGCAAAATAATTCATTTATATGGACTAAACTAATTACACCAGAAGGAAGAGGGGCGGGACTTAGCCCTCTCGAGCAACCAATCGCAAAGCAGCTTTAAAAACGCCTAGGTAGAGCTGTACCGGCAAAGTAGGGCAAAAATACGCGTTCGGCAGGAAATCTAAAGGAGACTAGTGTCGAGTAGTCTACTTTAGTTGTCCCGTGCTGTCGATGACACAGCGATGACGGAGGCGAATACGATCCAGTTGTCTACTCTATATTTTCCATGGGAAAACATGAAAGTAGTCCACTAATACTGTCCACCCTTCAATTGATAATGATGCTCAAAGTTTCATGAATACTGAAACGTAATGCTGCTACATATATAAAACCATTGGACGCTTTGCAAACCGACGATAGCTCCCTCTAGCGTCGTATACACATCCAAACTCATGTATTTGATCCATTCATTTCACCTTCATTGTTGGAAACTCAGACTCTGACATTATGTTCTAATCTACTATTTCTGAAAAATACGTCTTTCAATTTTTACGACATTTTATTTGCAGATATTTTTTCAATTGTGAAAATAAACCACGGTTTGTGGTATTATCAGCCAATGTATATCTGAAATTTAAATATGTCAACGCCAAGGCATTTCGTATATATACATTTGTAACCCAAAAATATATTTTTCAGGGTTGTGGAAACTTTTGATCCAAAGATTCAAGCAATGAGACAAGTGAAGTTGACGTGACATTAATGTTTAATAAACGAGCTTGTTGACATCATCCTTAAAATCGACGATGTTACTAACACTCGTTAAATTTCAGCTATAACATTATTCACAATCTACTACTGCTAAGGGATTTGTCTCGTCAGTGTTACTCTTTCTTCTACATATTTTTAATTGTTTTGTTTATTGAAAGCATGTTTTTTGCCTTGGCAACATATGTACTGCCACCCCTTTAGTAATTCAATAATAAGAGATTTGAAAACGTAATGCTAATACATATACCGTATATCATCTTAGTCTCAATAAATGATTTTTTTTAAATTCATTTTTCAGCCAAAGCAACTTTAAGTGTTGGGAACACGACGTTGGTGCTTCTATTAACAGTTGTATTCACTTCAAGCACATTCAAGTTGCTCGTTGCAAACAATGCAGCTGGTAGTGGTACCTATTTTTTAAGGCCATTGTTGTTATAAAAGGTTATATGACCAGTTTTTGATTGTCCCACCTAACAAAATCTTTTTTTGCGTTAGATGACGCAGAATAGTAATTCATAAAGAATATCTAAATTTATGACTCTGTAGCAAGTTATTTGATGATATAATTCACCTATGATAATACATAACTCACGTGAAGTTCCCAATCATCACTTGGGCTCCAAATAAAACTGTGTTGCATAAAATATGCAGTGCTTAAGTCTAACATCCAATTTGGTAAGGCTGTGATGGAGAAATTTCTGCAAGTATAACCTGAATCAAACCTAACTCTCATTTAATATTTAATAATTACCTTCATTTATAACTTCTTACATCAAAGTTGATATACCATTAAGCCCAGAAAAATTATTTTTCATTAAATGTTGACAAACGTTCGTTCTTCATGTGGTTCTTGGCTGTTGTAGCTTTTCCACTGTTTGTAGCTCCCAGGGCTCATTCATTTCTTTTGAAAGCAATAAAGTTTTCTTGGAGTCACAAAAATTGGTCGTTTATTTTTACCCCTAGGATAATTTTACTCAAAAACCACATGTTTGATAAAAATACAAATAATCAATAATTTTTGGAATATTTACAATACTCCAATGGTTAAATGTTAGGTTTTGCAGCGCAAGTTGGAATGTGTTGAGGAAAGGAAATCGTTGGGAAAGTGTGGAGAAAAGTTTAAAACATGGGTAGTACCACTGTTTAGGTATCAGCGAGAAGTGCCAAACTTTCGAGAACCAGCATCGGAGCAAAGTGAGTCAACAATGAGGTGGTGATTAGGAGTCATAGCGATACATGAGAGGGTAAAAAGTCGTTTACCCTCTAACGACCAAATTATTTTCTGATTGATCAAAATGTTGCGTAAATTGGCATTCATCTTTACTCATTTTTATGCAATTTTACTGTAATTTTCAATGCAACATTTAGAGTATGAGACTAAAGGGAATGATTGTTTGTGGGCACATATGTTTCCAATTGGCTTTAATGGGTTAGCCTAGGAGTGTAAAATGGTAGATCGAGGAATTTAGCGAGAGCTCAACATACAATTCTTACGCAGGCACTTCGTCATCAGAAACTTGCAAGATTATTCACTGCATATATGAAGGTACAGGTTGGTATAATATAATCCCGGCGAAAAGACGGAAATCAGCTATTTATTGATTTTTGACGTTACAAGCGTTGGGGTGTTCCCATCAACAGGCGCAAACAGGACAAGGCAAACTTTCAACGAGCGAAGTGTCTCGTGACCAAAATGAAAAAGTACGCGGGGCTTTATAATAATGGCATTAATATAAGTTGGAATATTATTCACTAAAAAATTAAATGATGCATGCAAGTTAACCTAATCAATGTTGAAGAATAAAGAGCAGTTCTGTATGAAAACCCTGGGATGTCACGGTGAAGCACATTCTTTGTGACACCCTAACACTGCACACGCTTGAAAGATTCGGGAAAATATTCGCACGCTGTTAAAATTGAGGCACTTTAGTATTGAAATCTGAAAAAATGCCTAGAAAAATATAAGTGCGTAATTCAGCACGTAAAAAACAACGGCATAAATACAGATAAACATAAATTAACATCAATTAGCCAGGGTCACCTACGTTGCGTGGATTCGTGAGTTACTTTATAGCACCAGAAAACTTCGTTAGATTGAGACTCACATTTTCAGATAAAACGCTACTGACGGTACGCATTTTTGTCTAATTTCAACAAGAAAGGTGCCAAATCATTAGAAACTTTTAAATTACTATGATTTACCGCTGTTTCTGAGTTTCTTGAAATGAAATAATATCAGGCAATTAACTGTCACAAGATACTATTGATATATTAGTAGCTTTTTTGACACCAATTATTGACATTAAGAACGACTTACTAGTAAATAGATCTCTGTATTGACTCGTTTCGTTATACTTATATATATATATATATATATATATATATATATATATATATATATATATATATATATATATATATATATATATATATATATATATATATATATATATATATATATATATATATATATATATATATATATAATTCAGAAATGTCATAAAATTATTCCTGGCCAGCTGCAAACGAGGGTAACTGAGTTGTAATAAATTAATACATCACTTGGATTTTTCTCATTATAAGTTTCGTGTAGTGGGTATGGTAACAACTACTTAGCATCATGGCAATTCGTGGTATGCATGTTGTCGAATGAGAGGACAATTTGATTTCATTCACAAATTAATCGTGGGTACACAACGTACGTGGAGAATTTGTATCTCTTTTCCAGGGTAGGGATAGGCTGAGGGTTAACAATAGGTATGCTGTTTATGTATTCGAGTACTAGCTACGAACTCCGTTACCAGCACGTTGTTCAAAATGCTTGTGGGGTTTATAAATTTTAAAGAAAGCACAATGTCTTGATTTACAAGTGGATAATTTAGAAATGACGCCTAAGTGTATTAAATAATATTGCTGGTTTTGTATTTGTGTGCAAGTATCAAAAAATTTCTTGGCAACTAACATGTAAAATTTATCGTTCGGTCAGGAATATGTCACAGATAAAACGTAGGACAATTAGGAAATAGAATAGAATAAGGCAATAGAAACGAGCCGTTTGGTCCATTTTTGGGTTGATACCTAGTCCCACGCGATCTTGAGTAAGGGCATCAATCATGTACGTACATTTTAATACCGTAAGTCAATTCAGTGACGTACGCGCACTTCACTCACGCCCAGGCAATCCTACACCGGCCCTGGGAGTTAGAGATATAAAAGCAGTTTTACAATACTGGGGAATTCGTAGTCCAATATTTATCGATATGATTTTTGAATGTATTCACAGTACCAGCAGAAACTATGTTTTCGGGCAGCTGGTTCCAAGTTGCGGCGATTGTAACAGGAAAGAAGTTTATAGCTTGCGATGGCTTGAAGTTTCTCAGTATCAGGTTTTTGCCGTTATTTTTGTTTCGCATGTTGCTGTCTCTTACGAAAAGCCCTTCCAAGATAACATCGTCAAGGCCATTCATATACTTATAGGTACCAATAAGTTGTCCTGGCAGTCTTCTTTGTTCTAGAGACATAAGTTCAAGGTGTTTGAGACGTCTTTTGTAGCTAAAATTGCAGAGCTCTGGAATTATTTTCGTTGCTTTCCACTGATTTTTTCAACTTTATTAATATCTCTTCGTGAGGTAAGAGACCAGATTTGCACTGTGTATTCCAAATGTGGCCGGACTATAGTTTTATAGAGCGGTAATATTATCTTCTTTGACTTATATTCAAAGTCTTGTGCGATGACACCAAGGATGTTGTTAGCATTTCAGGCGCTTTTTTCAACTTGTCATGTTTAAAGTTTTCAGTGACAATGACACTTAAATTTTTTCTCTTGTTGGACTGCTTCAATGGGTATGTCATTCGTCGGGAATTGAAAATGCCGATTATTTGCACCAACGTGCATTACTGAACATCTGTCTATGTTAAGCCCATTTCCAGGATTTGGTTCATTGTTGAAGACGGTTGAGGTGGAATTGCATAGTTACTTGGTCCCTTTGGATAAATGCTTTTTGACAGAGTTTCGTGTCATCAGTGAATTTGTTGATTTTACTGATGATTTGAACATCAAGGTCGTTGTTGTAGATGATGAAGAGGAGCGGGTCTAAAATACTCCCGTGAGGGACTCCTGATGTTACAAGTGTCGAATCACTGGGTTGATTGTGAATCATCGAGCTGAGTCTTATTTAGTGCTGCATCTACGAAATAAAGTAGTTAAGATATTGATCGACCTGCCTCAACAGACTTAAATTCGGAGTTTTCAAGTGTTGGTGTTACAGTTAATTTACCAGTCAATTCGGGACAAAATTTAAATGCCAGCTTAGACATAGAAATTTGTAAATATTTTGCACTTGTTTTCTCGTAACTCTTAAAATGCAGCAAGTGTAGTTTTTCGTGTGTTTTTATATCCTTCATATAAAGGCCATCAAATAGAAAGTGTTTTAAATATCGTTTTATGTGAAAAGGTTTGGTTGCCTACGAAAGTGAACACACCATATCCTGTACTTTGTAATCCTTATCATAATTAATCGATTTCATAGGCAACCATTCGTTTGCATGTTAACAGTAACCTATGCAAAGTTGTGAAAGTGAAATAGTTACTCCATTAAAAATGGAAAAATCATGTATTTCTAACGCCTCTGGCTTTTCAGTAATCCCTGAAAATTGTTTGATTTTAATCAAAACAGTTATTTTATGACATCATTATCAAGAAATGATTGTTAACGGGTTCAAAAAGAAAAGCTCCTGGTCTACTCTGGTAACGGAAATATTGTGTACAACGTAAAAATATCATAAGTAAATTATTTTCTCTTGAGCTGTGGCTGCAAAATGTTGCCAAACCACAATAATTTGGTCATAAGAAAAGAGTTTCAGTTTTCGTTGAAGTTCTACATTGACGGTTCTGTGTGAAATTTAGAGTTTTGCACCCATCAGGATACCTTAATGTCGCACTGATGTGTAAAACTTTTGAAATGGTATGAAAACTTTAGCTATTCAAGTCACAGAGAGAGGCTATGGAAGATTATGAGCCGGCAATTCTGATCTAGCGATAACATGGAAAAGTTTGCTGCCACAAAGATTGAATCTAACTTGGAAAACTAACTTGGTTTCTTACTAAACTTTTTACCTCGTGATTAGTGAATGACTCTTATTGTAAGGATTGAGACCTACTTTGACAATGAGCTGCTGAAAGTGTGTTGGAGGCTACAATTTTTGAACTGAATTAGAAAGCATTTTTGCATTTTCCAATATATTGAACACCTACTTGTTCTTGTAACTTGTACCGCTATGTCTGTATGTTTATTCATACACAATTAGATTTTACTTATTCTTTCACTTGCATTTATCATATTAAGCATTAGGTATTTCTGGTTAAAGGGAGGTTAGACAATACATGTGCAAATTAGGTCACCCAAACTTTGTGTAAATTCTTCGAAAACACGTCAGTAAGAATATCAAAAATATTGAAGAACGGTAGAGTTACCGAGTAAACTAACATAATATAGCATTTGCCTCTTTATTAAGCGAGTTGAAGCATGAAATGACTGAAGCACATTGTTGGCATCAAAAGAAGCACAATTTTTTTGCTATAAAGTATTACCCTGCTATTCGCAGGGGTTATGTTCCTTCCCCTCACGCGAATCCCGAAAATCCGCAAATTATTGATGAAGTTTTCAAACGCCTGTGTATGATATTATATACGCTTAAATATGCTTCCCAAACACATTCTAAAAACAGTCTTAGTTGATGATTATGGTGATAGTAATTATACAGGGTCAGGAATGATCTGACAAATTTGTAGGTTAAATTTGTAAGTTGAATGTGTCAGATCATTTTGTCTAACCCTGTATTACACACTAACAACTTGAATTCAAACAATCACTTTGAAAACCTGCATGCGACTGAGAGAGCGAGCTGTTTAGCCTCTCGCACATGAAAATGCTTGTGACGTAATGCCGTCTGCAGCCAATCAGCAGCAAGGAGAAACAAAAGCTTGTAACTGATATTGACATTCCAAATTTATTTACCAGTTATACTGTATCATATTTCTTTTTTAATTTTTTATTTTATACCAACTGGCATAGTTAGTTTAAGTTATTTACCAGTTATACCGTATCATATCGCTTTCCTAATTGTTTATTTCATATTAACTGACATTGTTATCTAAAAATTAATAACCAGTCAGAGTAAATGTGAACGTTTTTTGCTAAAAAAAAGGCCCAAAAAATTCAATCAATTGCCAAAATTATGAAAAAAAAAATTGAGAGCAAAATTCGCGAGTATGCAGGGCCACGAACGGTAAACCAAGAATGGGTGAGGGTATACTGTAAAATTTTACCCAGCTTGAATACAAACTTGCTGAAATTTCTATGAGGAACTAAGACACTTAAAACCCTACACAGAGTGCAAGAAGTAAAAACACCCTAATTTCTTCAATTTTTGCTAAGCATCTCAATATGTTTTCAGCATTATAGAACCATAAACTAAAAATGGCATCAAAATATTTAAGCAAGAACTACATTATTATTCACTCATGGAAGATGCTGTTCCATGTACTGCAACGAAAAAGACTCGACAATAGCTGACTGAAAATGGGATCGAAAAGCTTCATTGGCCGAGCCCATCAACAGACATGAACTAATTGAAAACCTTTGGAGCATATCAAATAGATCTATACGAACAACTCAACGGGAACCTTCATCTAAAGATGAATTGTTTTGATTGTTGCGTTAAAAGTGGGCAGAAAGGTCACAAGAAAAATCATAAATCTCACCAGTTCAATGCCAAAAAATATGTCTGACCTAAATCTGCAAAAAAATATCTACTTAATACTAAAATGGGTAGCCCTACCTATTTATTACATTTCAATTGTTTGCTTTGCGTATCAATTAAAGAATTTAGGAAATTAACAGTTCTGTTTACTTTCTTCAGGTTTGTTTATATCAGTCTCCACCGGTAATATCAGTCGGTTGGTTGGTAGCAGGAGAAAAGGTATGAAGAAGTGTTTGGCACAAGATGTGCCTAAACATAGGTGGTAAATCTGACAGGAATAGTGGGATTGGAATTGGAACATAATGGCATACAAATATTGAAGCATCCGCTACTTAACGGAGCAAGAGTTGCCTCAGCACGATGTAAAGATCTTGTGTGGTACAAGTTGCCTAATATTCGCCTCCAAAACAATTAAAAAGTTGGTTTAAAATGAACTAGCTAGTAGAATGCGTAATCCTAAAGTTTTACCCAAAAAGTACAGTTATCCTTTTGAAATAACTTTCTTTCTGTAACTATCGTACAGACTGTAGTGGACTCAAACATTGGTTTTTCGGGAGAATATTATCATTTTTTAATTACATGCTATATATTTTTTATATATGTACGTAGAACAGAACTCATGAAGAGTTACAACATTAGTGAAGAGCCAAAACTTACGCTTTACTATAGGATCATACTTTAAATATTCTGTATTGATTTTTTAACAGGTACTCCAACTGACATAAATTCTATGTAAAGTATCCCGAAATGCATTTCATCGACACTTTTTTTTCTGTAGTACTGCGCACTGAACATTACACACGAAAGACGATAGTGAACACTGTTATGTGTTCATCTTTATTACTTCATTTTTAGAGGAATACTATTATACGCCCTTAGAATTTAATTTCGTAAAAAGAAAATCAATAACCATCTTAATGAGCCAGTCCGAGGTTTCAGTAATACGTATTTTATCATATCAAGTCCATGGGTACCTATATTTGTATTATTAATTGACATTTCATTTAACGACTAAAAATGGGTTGGAATAAAGAAATGAAATGACACAAGTTATTATTTTGGAGATGGGGAAGTATACGTATTATGGCAAGAATGTAAGTAGTTAACGAAAATGGTTACATTACCATTTTGGCAATAAGTTAGTGGCGTACCATTGCTAAACTCATTTTAACACCGCCTCTCCTTATTCTGCGTACCAAATACGTGACTGTTCAGGTCAAACCAGAAATCATATATCGGACTGGATGATACCGAGCTTATTTTCAGCATAGGTTTTTCTATCGCAGATACTTTCATGTATGAAATGCATAGGTATCTTTTGAAGCCAAGCTTTCGCTATCTTTCGCCCTTTCCATCATAAATTTGCTGGTACAGTATATAGTTTACGCATTTACTGCAGTCATGTTGAAAAGCCGTGTGAATAATGGCCAGTACCATTCTTTGCACTGAAAGGAAGAGGTATTTCGACACAAGCCACTCACGTTGGTTAACGCCTTCCATCGAACAATTGTAGGTACTCCGTACATGAGATTGGATAACACTACCTTCAGCTTTTACCCGTATTTTCCAGCGAAGCCCGTTTGTGATTGGTTCAACTCAATCATAGTTGCTATCAATTTTAACCCATTCATTTTAACACATTGCCTAGCTTGCCTAGCTCAAATCTGTAATCATAAAATTCTTGCAGTTCTTTTTTCAACAAGTTCGATTCTTTTAGAGGAATTTTTTGTCTATTTTCTCTCATGGTGCATGTTGTTTCATATCCTCTATGACTGAGATGCCTAAGGAGACCATGACTTGTAAATAAATAATTAAAGAACACACAGTGTGATCAAGTATCTGCTACAACCTATAGCATTTGAAGCCCAACCCTGCTTCCAAGTGATAGATCGGCATGAAACCATTCGTGCTGCTTCTTATCAAAGTACAGAAAAAAGTTGTATCAATATCCTCTTACACTGCGTAATGCCTCAAAATTCGTAACCAAATCTTGTGTTTTTTTATGAAGTGTTGCATTGTGTTATACCCATAGTATCGAAAATCATCTTATCCGCAGATAAATTGTTTTCAAAAAATTGAAATTCCGAGAAGGAATCATACATCATCTGTATGAAGACACAAACATTGTATATTTTGCCAGATTTATTCTCTTCCCATTCTTTGCTGCTACAGAAATGAGTTATACCTTCCAGATGTTAAAAACGGCTCTGCATCATAGCATTTTTGATCAAAAACTGGCCCAAATATTTGTCATTTGCAGTGTTCGGCAGGATTTAAATACGTATTTAAATATAGTATTTAGGTATTTGAATACATTGAAATAATTTCTTGTCCAGGTACGACACTTGACACGCGTTTATACGTCGTTGTAACGCAATGGCTTTTTGGTCATACCAATAGCTTGACAAGCAGTTGAGGATCAGTTTTCTTGAGGAGTGGTTGAAACTGCTCTGAAACTTTATGTGCTTGTACGCGTCAGCTAATGTTAAGATGGCCTCTAAAAGTTCTATTTCATGTTCCTCAGCCTCTTTAACGACCGAAAATAAAAAACATCATCAATTTTTAATGGAAAATACTTTAAAATGAAAGAACAATCTAGGGCTAAACTCAAATGTGGGTGCATGCTGTGTAGCCAAACGATCCCAGCCGCCGTGAACAGTACAACAAATCTTTATACTCATATTTAGGTGAACAAGATCTTTCATTGTAGGGTGATGTGGGGGCAAGTCGTACTACTAGTGGCATTATATTTGCCAAAATTCAGGTTTCGATGTCAGAGCAACTG
>VCRD01001776.1:13553-55693 GCA_006783055.1 Trinorchestia longiramus
AAAATAGCCTTGTGTGTTTCACACTCTGTTGTACGTGGCTTACATACAGTGAAGAATTTGAGAAACCCTGTCTTGTAATGGCTGATAGCTGCTCCGCCGCATTCTCATGATTTCCTTTTGTATATAAATATTTTTTCCTGTCAAACAGGACTCGACTCTGAAAACCAGGGAAAAATCCAGGAAGCTAAATTTGACCGGCAATATTGCTATTACAGAAATATAATTCTCGACCCCGGAAAAAATTACTGCCCGGTATGTGCCATATGGGTCGCGTTATATTTGCTTGCAACATTTTATGATCATTTTTAATATGTTTACACTGCTCAGATGCCGGCACCCAACTCATAAATTCATTTCTGTAAAGTTTTGGCAGCTGGAGAAAATTTTCGGACCCTTTGAACAATTTTTCTGTTTTTTTACAATGTCGTTTCATGACTTGAGTATGGGCTAAGGTTTCTTTCTAGTTCACTCATTTCTTAATCAACTCTCAATTCTATGAACCTCAAAAGTAAGCGAGAATTATACTAGATTGTCAAATCATTAATCACTTGGAATCATTTGAACTTTACTCAACCGACCATACATGTATTTGATATTTCATGATATGAACAATGCAATGTAATAAATAGGAAATTTTGACAAGCTTTAAGCTTTTTATACTTTTAATTCTCGATACAACTCACTCAGCTAGACCATTTGGCAGAATATTCCCACGAAGTTAAGCCGCTTGGTATAAAAATATTCCTGAATTAAACGATAAATTGCAATAGTGAGATATGTCTTGTTATCCAACCTAATACTCGAACTTTTATCCGCATCCAGAGCAGCATTACCCATGTGGTCATAATATTAGACGTCTATGCAATTATAATGCTCGTTTTTAGAAATGTTTAACTGATGAATAGATAAACAATTCTTTCAATTAGAAAATAAGTAAAAAATGAGATATTGAAGGTAAAGCCAAAGTAATAAGGTCATTAGCTGCGTAACATATACAGAAACTAAGCTGTTTTAAGTGCATATGTAGAGTTCTCTACTTCCAAATTGAGATGAAGAATAAAGTTAAATCATTCTTAAGGCTGGCTACGATATGAATACGATAATATATAGCCTGCTAATTATCTTTTCTCGCATAAAAAAAAATTTTTCGCCGTTTAAATATTTAAAAAAGATTTGTTTTTTAGCTTATATTTCATAGGAATACTTAACGGTACTAAATTACCCAGAATATTGGTGTATAATATATCCATTTTACCAAAATCTCCACTTGGTCAGAGTACAAGAATATTGACAGCAACTACTTTAAACTTTTTAACACTCTTTCATTCGACAAGCTTCGATCGTAGAATGAATGTTGAATTGTATCATAAACGGCTTGATTACTTTTTCAGCCGTTAGATACTACTTTGAGATTTTTAAAAGACGTTCAAGCTTGGGAAACGTAAAAAGTTTTATTTTCAATGCAACAGCATCATAGATACAAAGTGTTGTTACTTGAAATTTGCGACTGAACTGATATGTGGCTGTTTGTATTCATTACATTATTTGCCAAGCTCAATTAACGCAACTATTAACCTTCTTCAAAGAGTTTAAGAGAACATTGAAGACCTCGGCCTAGACAATTTAAAAAAGGCACAGTGTGGGAATTTATTATCCGTGTGAAAGGTGAGCTCATTTACTCGTTCACGCAATTTATCGAAGCTCCACTAAATCCGAGCGCTTTTTCGGTGTCCGTTATGCTGCATAATTGCCTCAAGTAAACTAAGTGGCAGCAAAAAAAATTAAATGAATTTTTGATTTAGGATGGTTCAACGTATATACATTATAGCACTCATGCATTCCCTCACGTACATTTCATTGTTAGTGACTTAACAAATCTTATGAAAACTTATGCATCACGAAAACGTTATACGATGAAAGATGGAGGAAAAAATTACGCACTGTAGAAAAATGAAAAACGAAATAATTTGTTGAGGGCACGCTTCGTCTTCACTCAGTTGAATCCTCTATTGAGGTCACCACCTTTAATAACTGTCTCATATTTCACTCAGGGTTGAAGAAGACCGTGAGGTAATTGTAATGAGAAATGCTTCACATTCACCACAAGTAATTGCGCACGAATACTCTTCATCTTTATTTAATATTTCATTCCTCATGCATTTAACGTGGTCGTTAATGTATATTGTTGCATTGAATTAATCGTGTTTCATCATCAGTATTTCTTATTGAATGTTGCATAGTAGAGTGAGTAGGTTCCTCATCCTCTTCTCTGTTAAATGCAAGGTGAGTGGGTGACACCTGCTTTCTCTGTTGGATACAAGGGAAGTGGCACCTGCTTTCTCTGTTTAATGCAACGTGAGTGAGAAACACCTTCCTTCTCTGTTTAATGCGTGGTGAGTGGGTGACACCTGCCTTCTCTGTTTAATGCGTGATGAGTGAGAGACACCTTCCTTCTCTGTTTAATGCGTGGTGAGTGGGTGACACCTGCCTTCTCTGTTTAATGCGTGGTGAGTGGGTGACACCTGCCTTCTCTGTTTAATGTGTGGGGAGTGAGTGACACCTGCCTTCTTTGTCCAATATGTGAGCCAGCTAGGCACTCAAGAGGGCTCTTTTTTACGCACGTCGAGGCAAACTATAAATTGGACTAGTAAATGGAAAGCCTCTCTTTGTTCCTTCCTTGAACAATCAATTCCTTTCCCATCATGAATTTATCGGTGATGGTTAATTTATTGCTGAATTTTAATTAGATGTTTCGGCTTCTAGACCACAAAAGTTTGATAATTATGTACCTTACTTTACATGGTCGATGAACTACTTGAGTATATCTTTTAAATTTACGAAATTCAACTTATTAATGAGCCTCGTAATGTTTTTAATATTGAAACTTTGTACTCGTCTTTCGTCCACTACTGCGCTCAACGCCTTCACACTTTGTGACAAATAATAATTGTGAATGAATCTTTTTATGAATGCATGCAAAAATTACCTACAAAATTGTATGCACCTCACCTCTATGGTGTTGATATTGGAGATAATAAGGACCAACTATCGATTGTCCTTCTTAATTTTTTTCAGAAATTCATAGAATCCCTGGCTTCTCAAATCTTTATTTTGAGGGAGAAAAATTGTGTCTGAATTATTATAGTGATTAGAGAATTGTACGAACAGCACTGGGGAATTCAAATATGTATCTAACATATTTAATAGGCTGGAGGCTTAGTGTCAGCTATGAACAATGGTAACTGGTGTTGAAAAATACGAACGAAAACCGATAATTCACTGTTTTTAGCTCCTTTACGTATGCCCTCAATTAGTGGAAAAAATAAAAACACAGCCCCTTAACACCTTCCCATTTCTCCATAGGCATGCAGGAGACTAGACGCTTGCTATACCATAGTTCACTGCTCAAACTCAACGTGCTCTTAACGCTAGACTTACAGGCGGTGCTCGCATGAATAAGGGTGCAGGCTTAATTGCAAACTGCAAAGAACCACTTCATACTAATTTTAAAATGAAGAACCTGTGCTAAGTATTTGAAACTTATGAAGAGTTGTAAAGATGTGATCTAAATTTGGAAGTAAAAATTTAAAACAGCTAATGCCTTTTTATTTTTCATGTGTTTAAGGTATTCGTTGGGTTAAATATTAAAGCTTCCTATGGTAATGAAATGATCTTATGAACAACAGGCTAGAGTAACATTCTCAGTTTACTATAATGTTAGCTCAGGTCATGGCAGCTCAAAATCATCTCATCTTCCACGATTTTTACGAAAAAATTGCGAGCATGCAAGTTTCATGATAGGGCCATAATTGCTCCAGCGATCCGAATAATCAGCAGTAATAAGTTTCCGAGAGGCAGAGGGAAACTTCAAAGAAGACTTTATAGCTCAAGGAATTCTGTAAGGGAGACAATTTTAAAACAATTTGATCCTTTTTCAACGATGCAACTATTGTTTACTAAACAGAATGGTATCGATGTAAGAAATATCAGTCTATAAGTTAGCCAAAAATCATTAGTAAATCGCTGCTTTCATGAACAACGCATTCTCAAAATTCACCAATATAATGAATCACAATCAGTTTTGACTATTTCGATCCTCAACGAAAATACATACAGGGTGTCCCAAAAAAATGTATACATTCATTTTTAATAGCTGCAGTTTGAATACCATTGGTGCTAGGAGGCTGGGACAGGTCTCATTCGAAAAAGCAAGATCGAAAATTTTATTTTTACTCCAGAATACGTTATTATCCAGCTTTTGTATGCGTTATGAATACCAGTACTATTCAAACTGCAGTATTATAAAAATGTATACATTTTTTTGAAACACCCTGTAGTTTCACACTATCACGGAGTTTGTTGATTAGTATATCTAATTTTATGTAAAAATAAATTGTAATATATTTTTGTATCGCAGAAATATGCTACCAATAGGTATTCTAATTTCATGTAAATATCAAGTATCAAAGCGATGAAAAGCATTTTCTTGCCTAAAAAGACAAACATACATATAAAAATCTATAAACTTTTTTAGACAACTTTCAGAAGATATTACATAAAGAAAAATACAAATGTTAAACTGTAGACAAAGAAACACTCATGCAGAACTAAACAATTGGTTCTTCAGCTGCTTTACCCAAATGATTACTGTGCATTAAAACACCATATTCAGTACAGACACCATGTATACGTTCGGTTTATACACGTACGCTAGTGTTTTTCTTTCAAGATGGATACGATATGGATGCCAGACTGCAATTATCGGTGATATGTATCCGACAAAATTACTAGATACAAGGTTGAACGATAGAAGTATAATTGTTCCATCATTTCGAAGAGGTTCACGAAACCCAGAAGTCATTTTGGACAATAAAACAACACTGAAAATATTGTGATTCAGGATCATACGACTGACACTTATGATCATTACGCAACAATAAGCTTCTACAGATCGTATTTTTTGGTCATTTTGTTTTGAAAATAACTTTTATCTGTACTATGTCTACTTTATAATTAATACATAGATGATTAATGGGGGCTAATAGGATGGTTCTTACTATTAAAGGGAGTAAACTCATCGATAAAATCATGTTCGAGGAATTAAACTCACGATAAAGAGCACAAGTTAGACCCAAATGAACGTAATTTAAATTGATTTAAACTAATTTCCAAATTCATAATGTTTCCTATTTTTTCTGTCGTTGTTCAACGTCAGAAACGAACTGAATCCTTACCTGGTTAATGACAGGGTTCTTTATTCAATGATGCGAGTGTTCGCTCGCTCGTTTACAATGTGTGCGCAGATTTTCACAAATTGAAGTTATATGTTGAACCTAGGATGGTGATATTGGTCATAATATATCACATTAGACACGCATCAAGACGCATGAATGAACAACAACAAAAAAATCGAAATTCATTTTGGAATTTGATGGGAAAATGTTTCAAAACATGATACCAGTTGAAGGAAAAACATGTACTTCCACTCTTAACGATCCGCTTTTGTTTTACCCAAATTTAACAAGACAGAGGAGGAAATTCCAGTTGAATACTGTATTTTACACTGGATTGTTAGTTAAGACAAGAAGCAGATTTAATAATAAATAAGTCCCAGTACATAGTTACTGAGTACACATCACAACGCACTCAGTTTTCATCACATGACTTCTATTACAGTGAACTACATGTTGCTGTGTGCAATATGCTGCCCTGAAATAAACTTTGCAAACAATTTCCTGTGATTTAAAATATTAAACCCTAAACTAGAAAACATCATTTGCACAAAAAGCTCTGAAACGAAATGCTTTGGAGCTATAAACTTCACCTAGTTTGGCGACAACGACCTCACTCTTTCATTTTTATTTTGGCGGGACATAACCCATCTTAATTTTTTTGTTTCGGAACTGATGTAACTTTTAAGAGCTTTGCTCGAAGTTCTTGCTTTGGTACCCAATATTTGTTGACTGCAAGGGCATACCGTCTTAAGTTCAACGATAAAAAACACACTTTCCTGAAGAAAGTCTCTTTGAACCGACAAGTTTCAGAGGAATCCCAGATCAGCAACTCCCTTTATGGCCTCCTAGTGTGAGACATGAACGCTTGCTTAACTCACTTCTCCTTCCGGCAAAAAATATCCCGTGCAGAAAAAACAGTTTTTTAAATCACAACTACATTCACATCTAAATTGGCTGGTTTCGAGACTGTTCTTGAAATGCAGTCTAAATATTGCTCTATTAACTAGCATTGATGCAAGCTCACTGTAACTTGTCTTTTGAATGCAATTATAATATTTTTTCCCCAGCGCAGATAGAGCAACCGCTTTCGTAGCTCGACTTACAGGCATTTCTATGCAAATTTACACTCCCTTCCCCTGCAGCGGAGTAATATTGAAATGTTAGCTATGGAGATGGCAATTGTTTTAGTTTTTCTTGATTTGAACTCATCAAGTAAGACCTTTTATTTACATTGAAGCATTACATCAATAATTTATTATGAATTCTTACAAAATTGTATCTTCTAAGATTATGTTGACAAGCGATTACTTAGACACGTGTGTTTCAATACCTGATTTAAGATACACAAGTACGTGCAAATCTATGATGACTTCAAAGTCTTACTATTTACTTCATTAGAATGAAATAAATAAACCAGCCTTCTCACGTAAGCCCCTCAAACCATTTAAGTACTCCCATAGCTCGGTTAACACAATTTACTGACTTTTGGTAATCGCAAATGGACTGGGATATATGTTGGAAAACGTTCCTTTTTACTCTGCCATAGTGCTCATCACTGAACAATTAAATTTCCTTGCGTCTATTTCCACCGGTGGAATAGAATAGAATATAATGACGCTATAGGAACGGACCTTCTGGCTCATTCTTGGGTCGGATAATCACTTCGATAATTATTCGGTTACCCAAGTCCCATGCGGTGCAGGTGAAGTAGTACAATGTATGAGGATAAACACATTTTGAACTGCCTTTTTTATTTTTAAACTGAATTATATTCGGAGGTTTTATCATGATGGTAGATTATACTCAGTACTGTACACATTTTTCTTTGTAGAATTACAGAATGAAACATCAAGAACGTTGCTTACATCGTTAAATACATGCCTAGTGATGATACACACGTAGCATGGTCATGTCAGAGTTCTGTTACTATAGGATACGTAATGTTTACCATTAAAAGTCAATATGAATAGGAAAAGATCTGCTCGTTACTCTCAAAAACTAGCAGCACACTCATCAGAGAGAGAGTTAGCTTCATACTCTGATTTTCACTTTGAGCACAATGTCACCTATCCAGTTTTTAATTCAAACAACTAAATTTCGCCAATGAGAAATCAAAAATTAATCATTGCAGTGAAATTAATATACTACGGTAATATCTCATTCGAAGATATTTAGAAACAGTATTGTGCCCAAGTCGATCATATGAGTAAGGTTGCAAGTCCGAATAACTTCGTTTATTAGAGCTTTTCATAACAGATGTGCATATCTTTACGCGTTAAGTAGTTCACAGCTGGTCGGAAGAACCCTGTACATACATCATTTTCTAAAGGCTACAACTAAGCTTTTTGATATAGACCCCTGAAGCCCTCAAAATAAAATGCGTTTGGCCTCGACTATTAACCATTAAAAGCTCTACATGTGCGTAGACCCTTCAAAGTTTAGTGGGGGCCCAGCATGAGGCTGTTGAATTTAAGATTGCTGGGTCGGGTACGGAAAGTGGTGCCGCCCAAGAAATATGGACAGACCCATTAACACAGTGCGTCTTGCAGCCACAGCTTTCTTTCTCATCAATTTGCGGTCAGGGAGAAGAACACTTTCTCGTGGCGCTAAAGGTTTTCTTGGCTGTGCGTTATTGGCCGCTGGGATCTCCGTTGCGCCATTCTTGATTGAGGCGAATTGCCTGAAGCCTTGCAACGTTCATAGCTTCCTCCACCACGAAATGCATTTCTTTCGTACTAAAACTTTGAAAGTTGTTCCAGTGAGGGTCTTTTGAAAGCAGCACCGAGAGTTTCCAGAGAGCAATTGACCCTATGTTGAGTGGCCGACTTTTGCTGAAAACCCCGCAAGTGAGAAGTAAAATTTCAAAATATCCTTCCAAATCATGTGAAAGGATGAAGCCATTTTTATAAAACGAAATTTTGTACGCCCTGAAAATTCATAGGGAAAGTATTTTTGTATTTTTTTTAAACAAACAGGAAGCACTTATTCTTGTTCAGTAAGGAGAAGTATTACGTATTCGTACAAATCATATTCAGAGCATGTTAAAATAGATACACCAAAATTAACTTTCATGCTTTCACATAGTCTTCCTTGATGTTTCATACCCCGTTGGGTGTAAAAGTCCTTTTCAGATTCGAGAACCGCGAAAGTCATTTTCGATTCGAGAATACCTCGATTTAGCACTTGTTTAGTTTCAAAAAACATGCAGATTTTAAAATTAAATCCCAATTTACTTTTAAGAGTCCATCTTCTGACTTCAACTCTGATTCTGAGTTTAATGGGGACGGCCAGAATGCATGTAGAATTAATAGCATTTCCTAGACTTTGGTCTCGTCCAAGTTATTTGGCCTTGTTTATTTTTATCACTTTGTTTCGTTTTACATCGCTTAAAACCAACATGCAATGCCACTCCATCGAAAACCTAAATCAATTCTTCATAGTCGTATTTCTAACTCCAACGAAAAACAATGAAAAAACACAATTCCCTGTTATTTTCATTTATAACATTCAAACTATTCTTAACATTCACTACGTTCGTAAATACCTAGGCACGGTTATTTACAACTGAATGTAATTTGACTAATCTCTCGAAAAGACAAAGATCTATGCTTTCAATAATCATAAAATTTGTAGCATATAAGTCTTTTTAATATCAGTACTGATGATTAGTTTTCGTTAAAAATGATGAATTAATAATATGGCTGAAAGAGGTTTGCCAAAAAAAAGACATTCAACTTCGAACTTGTGCTAACAATCTACTTACATAATATGCAGTGCATTTCCACCTCTATCTCTATCTGTGTGTGTTCGTCTCATTTCTTTAAATCTATTACTGAAGACACATCATTGTGTTACTGAAGCATTACATCATTGCATTACATTGAGCATTACATCTCATCATTGAAATGAGAACGGTATACATGTTTTATAAGCATTACACCATTTTTCCCGTGACTAACCTTCTTCTCCTACACGTCAATGTGATCGGTTGCTAAGATACAGAATAAATGTTCTGTATATATTCATGAATAATATTCATTTGACACAATAATTCGCCATAAATTTTTAATACATGTGTCTATATAAGGGTTTTAAATTATTCAAATCTAAGCCGTGGAATTTCTACGGAAACTAATTAGTAGTTAAGATTTTGGTGCTCTGCTATAGTGAATGTTACATGAACCGGCAAACCAAGCTAGAGGCTTTCAGGCAGCTTCTCACGTCCTCCCAACTCCATTGTTCTTCGTGCTACGCAGGAAATCTAGGGCGAAATATGATTTAAAGTTATCATGCATAGCTGCTGTTGCAGGTGTTCTCTTGTTAGAAGTGAACATATTCTAACACTCTGAAATAAGGAATAAGAAGTCTTTCGTCGTCTTTGGGTTACTTGCAACAAATTGACATAGCCTAAGAAAACGACAAATTTACTGGGCCCACCATTTTTCCATTTTTCTTTCTCTCTGAGTAAATAAATTAAATGTGTGTGTGTTCGGTGTCTCCCAGCTAACAGAACCAATATCTTCCGCTGTCCAAAGCACGGCCAGGGGACATGTTTATAAGCGATCAAACCGTGCCTCTATGTCGACGGTGTCACTCTCTAACACGTCTGGCCGTAAGTCTTTCTCACTTCTGATATCCAACCGTGATAAATTGTATCAGTTGGAGTGATGGATGACGGGCTGCTCTTTCAAAAACACTTCATACTTTTCCTTGCTTGCTCAATAACTTGAATGGTGTTCAACAGGCGTGGTCTTTTGCCTTGAAGAAAGGAGCATTTTTGCCCCACTCGTGTTTTGCGCCGAAACTTCTATAGAAAACTTGATCAGAAAATTCTCCAAGTGAGTAAATTTATGGTTTGTTTTAACGGTTAAATTCATTTATTATCAACAACAAGCAATTTTGTGCAAAACGGGTCAAGTTTAAAACTGAGTAAACATTTGCATTAATATTTACAAGCGTACGGCTTCAATCATGCGGTTAATGTCTGAAAATTTAAATAAATGAATGAAATTTAGAGAGTTTACAAACGCGTGCAGGGTATACACTATAACAAGGATATTATATTATGCAGAAAAAATATTTGAACCCCATGATTTTAAACAAGAAAGCTTTACTCTGCTAAATGAAAATATCCATAAAATTCCCACGTTGGTGTTAATATTATATATATGTTAATGAATTAACTACTGAATGATTTTAGCAACTCCACACTAATTCCTATTTGAGTCAAAGAATTTTCGTTATGTTCAACTGATTGAGTTCAATTTTTCATGCGATAGCTGTCATGGAATGTGATACTCTGGTTGTTAGCTTGGTTTATTAACCTCTGCATCACGGGGCTTCACGAACTTCGAAAACCGTGAATATACAATCGATGAGAAACACAGGATGTTCTGTGAGAGTAAGCTAAAGTGTCAAAAAATAGGGCAAACTGGCTGGCATCAACAGGGACTTGAAAATGCCCTTGACTCTTTGGGCAGGGAGATAAGTTATATTGTAAGCTCGATTCCTTTTTAGCAAGAACATATACAGTCATGAGCTGTTAATCTGTTCAGGAGTTTCAATTTTTTTATTGGTGGCATCTTAAGATATTTCTTTCCTAGAAGTAATGAAAAGAAAGCGCATGCCAGCAAAAATTGAAATAAATGTTCACCTTTTAATGCAACCACAGACATTAAACTCCTGCAACTAAAAACTGCAGTCGGGTCTAAAAACCAGGCTAATTTATAGTTAATAATCTGCTGTTACCTCGTTTAGTGAGTCGTGAATTACAGCACATGAGGGCTTATTACTACAAACAAATTACAAGAACAGATTCAGCCCACACCAGGACAACATGTGTGCTCTAATTGGCTGCCAAATTAATACTATGTTTTATCTTTAATGTGTTCATACCACCGCATGCAGACACACTGAGCCTCAAAAAGCTGTGCCCAAGAGCTCTGAATGAAACCCCGGTACCTAAAAAATAGTACAACCTCAGAAATCCAACTATTATCGAGCAAACTCTGAATTAAAGCACTGTGTCATCTCACTCTTTCCCTGAAAGGTCATTATGCCTTAGAACACATTGTTAGCTCTTTTTGTTAGAGAAAGCACACAGTATGTTATGGAAAGTACAATACAAGCACTGTATTGTAGAGTTTACTGGCATCTCACTTATTTCTGAAAACACTGTGTTTCAAAATTCACTTTCAGCTCACATTGTTCCAGAAAGCCCTCGGTGTTTCCAAGTTACATCAGGTCACACTGTTCTAGAAAGCACACAGTGTTTCAAAGCATACCGACCCAGTAATCCATTAAAATGAAAGCTGCAGAGCTCGCTTGGGTTGTAAACAGTCTCGGGACGATTCATTAGCAAGCCTCAGCAGTCAGTTTGTAATGAAACCAAGCGAGTGAGCTTTATTGAAATGACCTAATACAGGAGGTCGTGCAGCACAGACATCGCCAACCCAAACCTCATTACTGCCCAGTTATTATACCTACACCGTATTACTGACCTCAATACGCGTCAACGCTTGAGTTCAGAAGGAAAAAGTGAGACAAATGAACTGAATAATGCATCAAGACCTTATTTAACGCTGAATTCATGAATTAGTTACTTTGCACGAGTTTGAAAGTTACCTCAGATACGAAGAGTCTTATATGTTTTCTTCGGAATGTGAAGAGTCTCTTTTCTTCGTTCCCAAGTGAAGTCGCTCATGTACTAAGGTCGGTTACTCATTGTCCTATTTATCTCCTTGCATTTAGAAATAACAAATTGTTGTTACTGAGCCTACAATTAAAATTCCATGACGCTCGACTAATTGCCAATCTGTTAAGTTGCTTTGAAGTCGTTTTGTTAGGAAGATCACAGTCATCATGATTGCAGTATAGCCATTTGAAAATCTGAAGTGGGAGCTTGATTGCACTTAGCCTTCATAATAGTCTAGTTTGCAACTAATTTTCAAATTCTCCTTGCGAATCACACTCTAATTGAAGTGCATTATAGGGTCCTGGTTCTCAAATAAGAAAGATAAGTTGTCTAAGATGTTAGAGTAGAATTTGCAGTAACAAGTGAAGAATTTGAGCGTTAGTGGACACAAAATAATAAACATCTTGTGAATTGAAGTAATAATAGTAAGTGAAAATGAATACAGCAGAAAGAAGTTTAGAAAATATTTTTTTGTGAGGCTTATGAGATATCACACACAATAGTTCTTGCGTTTAATCCCAATTCATTTTGTATGACTGATTCCAATGATACGTTCACATTTCTGTCGCATTTACTGGTATACACAATAAATCGCAGTGTAATGTAAAATAAAACTAGTATCCCACACGATAACATACTGTCGGAAAAAATTATTTGAAAACTGTCCAATCTATTCAAAGCAGAAAATCAAATTAATACATAAATTATAATCACCCTCGTACCTTTGATCAGGATCTTTAATCAAGCTCTCATAGATCCTCAGCTCGCTGAACTTCACGGAGCTGATCTAGCCCTCTATCGCACGGTGACTCAATGATCTAAGACATACAGTGTAAACTATCACGCAGAAAAAATCATACAGTGCAGACTATCATACAGTGTAAACTATCATGCAGTAAACTATCATACAGTGCAGACTATCATACAGTGTAAACTATGATGCAGTAAACTATCATACAGTGCAGACTATCATACAGTGTAGACTATCATTTACTGTAAACTATCATACAGCTGTAGACTATCATACAGTAGCCATTTACTGAAAACTATCATACAGTGTAGACTATCATTTACTGTAAACTATCATGCAGTGTAGACTATCATTTACTGTAAACTATCATGCAGTAAACTATCATACAGTGTAAACGATCAGGTAGTGTAAAGTATAATACGGTGTAGCCTATCATACAGTGTAGACAACATGCGGTGTAAACTATCATAGAGTGTTGACTATCATAGTGTAGACTATCATACAGTGTAAAATTCAATAGAGTGTGTACTATAATATAGTGTAGGCTATCATACAATGTAAATCATCATACAGTGTGAATTAAAATATAGTATAAACTATCATGCAGTTTACTGTACTGTATCATTCACTTCCTTCACTACCTCGGGTAAAGATATTAGATTGCATAACAAATAATTTAACTAAACGATGACTATTTTATAATAACTCATTTTTTCTTGTTTTTAGGACAAGTTACGATTTTTGACGAAATAACAATTAAATTGATTCGCTAGTTGATATTAGTTGTTAATCACATGGAACGTTAGTTTTGTTCCCTAAAATGGAAATTCTACCATACAGAGTAAAATAAATTGGTCTCAGATAAACAAAACTGTGTGGAAAACATCATATACGTATGTTGCAATGGCTGCGAGTTAGTAAGAGAAACCATTACAAACGAAAAATTATCTACAAAAAGAAAGAGTAACTCTTAAAGGTTTATTGCATAAATTCCCTAACGGCTCCTTGATTTTAAAAACGTATATGTTAGTTTTTGTTATTGCGAAAAACTTTTAATATTCCGTATATATGATTTACTCAACAATTCGTAATCCATGTTATAATACAAATATATTACTCTAAAAAAGGAAAAAAGGCTTCAAGAAATAATCTGTTTCATAAGTCATGATCACTTTTGTATAACATAAGAAAGAAACTAACACAGTCATGGAACTGAATAATCCCCGTTTACTCTATGAATAATACTTTGCACACCGGTGTTTGCTGTCAGTGAGGGAGCCACAGAAAGACTACATAATACGGTAATCCTGAAAGCTCAGTCGGATATGGCATTTTCCTTATAAACCTGCATTCAGTTCTGTATAGCTTAGTTACATACGAATATATCTTGCTCACTGTCGCATGCTTAGCTCTGGTGTTCTCTTAAACAAGACTAAAAAACTGCTTTCAAACTGTGTCCCTTCGAAATCTCGGACTTCGCACGTACTATTTTACACTAAAAATGTGTGGCGAATAACACAGACGGACCTTCAAAGTGGAATGAATTCCTTGTTGTTCAATTTTTTTCTAGATCTGCATGATATTTGTCAAAAACACTGATGGGTCTGCAGTTTATGTGTATGTCGTAAGTTTTACGGTGGGAATAAAATAAATCAAGCTTTCCTTGGCATCGTATATTTCACAATTCTTCAGCAAGTATTCGTTAGAGTTAGATTGCAATTTTTAGTGAATAGGATAACCACTCTCGGTGTATGTAGCAATTTTTACTATCTGCTGAAGTAACTTGACTCTGCCATTGCCACTTCTTCTACCTCTGCGAATTCTATCTGCGAAAATATTCGTTGCGGTACCTCTAAGCCGGGGGAAATCTCTTCGAGCCATATTCCATTGCAAATACTTGCATTGAAATTCGCCTATCACTACATAAAATGCACGCACTTTTGCCGTCTGCTCTCGAGTATGAAAAATTGAACACTTCTTGCATCCCAGTTTTCTATGGACAGGAAAATGTAAAAATTTTTCCAAGCTTTCACTCCGTAGACATCTTCTAGATTGCCAATCTCTTCAACACCCCTGGTAGTCGTAAATTAAAATACGAATTTAAACTATAAGACTTAGTACATATACGTGGATGCTTCTAAACGTTTGGTGAAACATAAAAGTTTTGAAGGATAGAATAAGTAACAATTGAAGGGTGGAAAGCACTAGTGGACTACTTGCATTTTTTCCCACAGGAGAAAATGCAAGTTGTCCACTAGTGCTGTCCACCCTTCATATAGTAAACTACTGGATCGTAATCGCCTCTGTCTGCGCTGTGTTAGCGACAGCACAGGAGTAGACTACTTGCATTTTTTCCCGTGGAAAATATATTATATTTACCATGGGAAAAAATGCAAGTAGTCCACTAGTGCTTTCCACCCTTCAATTGAATAATTTTAATCACTGTGTACAGGAACGGTAAGAACTAATATGAAAAATTTTGCATTTTTTCACAACTCATCAAAAACACAAAGAATTCAGAATAACTTATTAGCAACTTCTTTTCAAGTATTCAGACTTCATTTACCATCAGAACGAAAACTATTACCGCATGAAACTGCTGCAAATGCTGTTTGTACAAAATTGAACTCCAAGGTTCGTATCTAACCGTTAATAAATTCAAGTGCACTTGCAGAGGTTTTACATCTGAATACTGCTCGAATACCAGTTTAAACCTCCCAAATAATTTCCACCAAGAAATATAGCTATTAAATTTCGATTTATTTCCTGAAGGATTCAGTTACCTCGGCTTGTTGTGACAGAGACGATGTTTACACATGCAAGATATTTGAAACTCTAAATTGGTTCAAACTTTGGCGAGTCTTCGCTGGTGCGAATCACATAAAAACCTCTCGTTTTAAAATGCCGTACCAACGTGAACATCATGTGAGTCTCAGAAACATGTCTTGTGATTTTAACTCTATTAATAAGTTTAGAAAGAATATTTTATGCAGTAATTTAATGTATTTTGTCAGTTGCCAAATTATATATACATATTAAACGTACAGATAACTTTACATAGATTTATGTACATAGAGTTGGGTACAAAGCAAGATATGGATTAAAATAAAATATTCTCATTTTCAAGTGTCCTCACAATCAAGTCCTGTACATCTAAAATTGGGATGCGTTGTCCTATTGTTCAACTAATTCATTTTCGTAAACTCTGCTAAAAAGTAGCTACAAAAGATGAGGGACAAGCATCCGTAATTACCTTATTAATTTTTAATGCGTTCAGCTGCCATGAGCACAGCACCGCCTCCAGGGGAAGCAAACAAAATCTGGTGCTGCTAAGTGAGCCTCCCAGCCATACAAATACTTTTCTGAAGCCATACTAAAGTCGTATATTCGTTGATTTTAATATCAATTCCTATTTGTAATTATGCAATCATCAAATAAAATTCTGAGAGTCGCAAAAAGTTACCTTAAGAAATTGCGTTATTTCCCTAAATCTAAGTCATCTGACATTACTCCTCCATTTCTTCTTAGTCCTTACTTAGCCGAAGTTATACCAAAGTGAATGCAGAGTGTGTTTTTATTATATTGTACACAATTATTAGAGATCAGATTTATAATTTGCCTTCACGATACACGCCCATGGACAGTTTGAGGATATTTCTGTACCTCAGCTGCGACACAATCTGTTCTGCAACTTCGTTCCGGCGTCTGACGTGCCGTGTCTGTGACGGACTATTAAGCGCTGAGACTTGTCAAACCTAAAATTAATATGATTTAGAGAATGTTACGCCTTAGTACCCTGCCTGACCTTCGTACTCAGTCATGTCACTGACGACAAGTTTAATGGCATGTCGAGTTTCTAAAACATTTTCAAAAAGATTTAGCTTCGTGGGAGCGAAAAACTAGCGTTGTGTTAACTGAATTAAAAATTTCTAACGATTTTTATCATACCTATCAGAGTGAAATTAAGAGTGTGTGATCATCAGCTATCAATCATTTGTTTATTTTTGGTAAAAATAATACATGTTGAAGTTTCAACTGAATTTTAACTCGAAGGATCATCTAAAGGAAATGTTTGGGAAGTGTTTTACTGTATACCCGGACAGACAAGATATTATCAGTGACGCTTTAACAAAAAGGATCACTAAAATTGACTTACATTTATCTAGAACATGTGAAGAGCATACATTTTAAAACAAGTCCTTAAAACGTTAACAGCAAATATTAATATATAGTATTAACATTTAATTTAATCATAATTTTGACAGGTCTTCGCTCTAAGAGTCAGTGGGTACAAACTCAAAATAGTTGATAAAAAGCGGTTCATAAATTTTCAGATTTTTACGAATGACAAATCAACCCAAAATATTTCATTTATCGGCGTCAAAAAGTAGCTCTCAAGAACCACTATCACAATGCTGTCAAATAATAGAACATGGATGAGATCCTAGCGTAAAACCTATCCAAGGGTTTCGTATGACATATTTTACCACAATTACCTGCTGTGGCCGACAGGTAGCATTCACCTACTACCATCTTAGAGTAGTTTAAGAAAGGCATGCCTTACGGAATACTATGCTTGCCTGAGTTTCGAAAAAAATATCCTTCGACATTAATTCAACAATTTTACTAAAAAATGTTCATAGATTTCGCTATTGCCCCGTATGTTAACTTTCAATCATAAATAACTTACTTAAGTAACAAAACTGCAAGACAATCAGCGCAAAACCGTGCGTGGATATATCTAAAACATTAAAGTTTTAAAGAATCGAAAGTTCAAGTTCTCTTTGCATAACGTTAACGTTATTCTGTTAGGCCTGCAACAAGCCCATAAGGGTAAATCAACGGTAGGATTTCATACGAAAGCCTTGAAATCCCAGGAATCTGATTTTCAGACCGAACGAAGCGGGACAATTGATGATAATAAGATTATATGTGGAATTGCAGAACAGAAGTTTTATGCATTTCCAACGGTTTCGAGAAGTTCACGTTGTATTCTGCACGACAACATACCGAGACTTGAAAGTACTAGTGATTCACTGAAATTCATGTAAAATTCCACCATATTTTCAGGTAAATCAACAGGAAAGGACAGTAGATGTTAGAATATTTTTCTCCAAAACCCATCTCTCGTTTAGCTCAGATGTCATACTCGCTGTTTTGAATAAGAAGTAGTGTTTATGTAAAATCCCCATATCAAGACAAGAACCAGTGCAGCCTGTACATCACGGAGCATTAAAACATGTGCAACTTTTGCCCCCAGATGACAAGTTACTCTCTCTGCCATGCAGGCGCACGGAGACACAAGTTCAAATGTATCTGTAACATCTTTTAGAATAGTTTTTCAAGTGTTTGCTTAATCTTGGGTAGGAACTGCAGCCAAAGTCGCTACCCTCCTAACTTAATTTAAGAGAACTTCTCTTCATATGATAGCGACTCAAGTTCTCTGATTAGAGTCGTAGAGTTTTCTCAAACAGATGTAAAGTCAAACAGAGTTTGTGGAGAGGAACCGTTGCATTCAATGAGCTCTACTGTATCCATGTTCTGCAACAGCGCTTTGGGTAACACCAATGATGTGTTCTAGAAAAGGGGAATATATGTACATATATACGTAGGTTCAAATGGGACTGATTGATGTATATCAGTGAGTGGAGTGAGCATTAAACAATTACATAAAACTTGTTCAACATGAATATCATGCACCAGTGTGTCGGCCTCATTGCCTCATTATGCGTAATTAAGATTAATTTTGGGTCAACAAATGTAATGTATTACAATTTAATGACACTATGATGCTTGACATGATAAACAACATTTTAAAACAAAGAATTTCAATAGAAATATAGAACAGACCTCTGAGAAAAAATGAACGTTATTTCTGGCGTTAATCATATCAAACTGAGCGTATAAATGACACTATGTCTCGACAAATATTGGATAAGGAACCCCCCCAGTTCTGAATAGTACTGATTTCATATCCTCCTTCACTTTTATTACAGCATGGGACTTGGGTATTGACCCAAGAATGGGTCAAACGGCTCGTTCCTAATGCTTAATTCTATATCCATATCCTACGGCCTGCGTATAATCGCGGTGCGTATGCATGATTGAAATACCTGTGCGTGATAAAGGTGTGTAAACGTGACTGAAATGTCTGTGTGTGATGAGATGCATGGGCGTAATTGAAGCTTTCACAACAGCTGGCATAGCACTCAGGTAGCAACCCGAGAATTGATCAATCGGTTCGTTCTTGTTGCTATATTTTATTCTATTCCATAGGTAAATGAATTCCTTATTTCCTGTTAAACGAATGAACGTAATAACAATGTGATAAATATATCAAATAACTACTTAGATCAGCGTTTCTCAACCCTTGATGACCCATGGTCCCCTCCCCACCCAACAAGTCACTTAACACTTCTATATGTTAAGTATTCGCAGCTTTTCGGTTTCCGCTCATGGCCCCCTTATACCAGGCCTGCTGCTCCCTCTGTGTGTCATGGGCCTTTGGTTAAAAACGCTGACATACAGTAGATGAATATACGGGCAAAATTACAAGCAAATGATATCTATTTGCCTAATTAGAAGATGAGCATAGGCAACCATTGGGAAGGAAAAATTAATATTTTATTTATGTAAGTTTTTTATTGTGTCCTGAAGCTATGTCCGTTTCTTGTACTTGTTGTTGCTCAGAAAATATTTCTAGGCATTCACGTGATTATTCGTCGCAAAATTTAACGACAAAGAAAGCAATTTCTTAAACAGGAGGTACACAAGCTAAATATCATTGAGTGGAGCTTATAAATTGATGTCTCAATTCCGTTAATTTTAAGACACAGATTTTTTCACAACACTGGTTTTCACTGTCTCATTGCCCGTTTGATATGCACTAAGCTAAGCTTTGTGATCATTCCTATAAACCCTCAGCTACTTTGTACTGCTGAAACTTCTGATTTTTATTCATAAACTCCACTAAATGAATATTGGACTTTGTTAGGAATTGAGTGCATGTTTATTGTCCTCTACATTTTGACGACTCAAGCATCCAAATGACGACTCATTTTGACGAGTCAGAGGCTTGCAATAAATCATGAGCTTAATCAAAGAAGTCTCATGCTCGAAGCCGTGCCCTTGGTTGTTGACAAAGTTAAGTTCCAGGTAAACGGCGAACGTAATGAAGTTTTACTTCATGTTTTTTCAAAATTAAATTCAAAAGGATATTGTGTAAAATGCAATTTTAACAAAAAAGGTCAGTGTGAGGGACTAGTTAGGCTGTAAACGAATAAACAAACATACATGTGTACATGAGTGTGTAAAAATTAAGGATTATTATATAATACACAGTGCATTTCCATCTCTCATTTTCCATCACAGTGCATTTTTCAAGTATTTTGATAAATAAACAAACATAGTTTTTCTCTGGAGTAATTAATATCAGGAGTGTCACCCTATGCGACTAACAAAATTAATTGGTTATTGATGAAGTCAGATAAAGGAAGAAAAAACCTACTATAAGAATCTGTAGCAACCTAATGGCATTTAATCGACGATCAACTTGAAATACCCAATAACAGAAAAGCGATGCAAAATAAAAACTCAGGAAACTACAGTTGGCTTTGTGACAATTAAAATTTATTTCAATACCATCTTCGTTCCAATAATTTCAAAGAAAAATTTCATTTTACGGAAACCCAACCCTGTAACGCTACATAAGTGTCTGCTTGAGTTTTCAATTAATCTAGGAGTAAATGTACATTATCTTTACTTGTGTTTACCCCCTCTTTCTGTAGTCCTGCATTGTATTTCCACTAAATTTTTCATGCTTAGTATAAGGTGTGAATGTTTAAATTCTGGTTTCAAGGAAACCAATTACTGGCTGATCACTCTTAACGATGTTTCGAACAGATCAAACCCTAAGAGAACGATGGAAGTTAATATAAAATTTTATCCCCGGCGGAATTTTCAACTGATTACACGCACACATATAGTTCATAGTATGTGGACATGAATGAGGAAGTAAATTCATGGTGAGTGAAGTATACTGAAGTATAAACACTCTGAAGTGTGTTCCACGTCATATGAAAGTGTGCTGAATCATTAGTAAAAGTATTATTTGATTGAAGTTTTCTCAGGCTGTAATTTCATAACCGTTTTTTATGATATTCATGAAGTTGTGTGCTGAAGGATATATGGAAATTTTTTAACATTCTTGAGTGGAAAAATGACGGGTTTATTAAGTATTATTTATATTTTTAAATGCCCTCTAAATCTACATAATATGTTCCCAAATATTCTTAGAGCAACGTCTGCAGTGATAACCTATTCCTTTAACAAAAACGTCACAGTGTCCCAGGACGAGTTCTGGTTCCTGAAGCACATCATGTCATAGCATAATAATTCTGTTATTTTCAATTGTTAATTTTACTATTACAACGTGAATTTTATAAGAATATTTAAATTTTTAGTAATTAAAGTTGTCTTTTAATCTACAAGAATAATTGGTATCGCAATGTTCCTTTATAGTGAAAGCCTCTCCCAACATTTTATTGCCTAGTTTATTAACTCTGAATAGTAATAGAAAAACTTCTTTGTTTATTAGACTCTCGTAATTGCTGGAGTTAGTCGTAAGGACATTGGAAATCCACCCGTATGTAATTCAATTACTAGCTTTACCTGTCCGGTTTTCCCGTTGATTACTGTGTTATGGCCATGGCCAAATGTTGGCACTCTATTCGTTTCTCTGGAAACCATTTTTAAGATGAAGAAAATTAATTAGGAACATTTTCTCTATCTAATCAAGTGTCAGGCAGCCTAGCATCATTTGGCTCGTCACCTTATTCATAGTATGAGGAAGACTATTTCCATTAACAGTACAATCAGAGATTGTCAGTAATCCTTGACACTCCACGGGCTCTTCAGTCTCCCAAGTTTTATTCCTATAGCTTTCCTGGAACATTTTCATGGCTTAAAAATGGGTTCTCGAGAAACAAGTTCCAGAAAAAAACTTGGGCACCATCCCATCAGCCGTAAGGAGCGTCGAGTGGTGTTTGAGGATCAAAGAAGACCTTTTAAAAACAACACCGGGATTGGGAACTCGAACCAGTTTGTGCACGGTTCACTCTCGAATTCTGCGTGACGATGGTGCCTTTCTTCTCAATTTAGTTCACGGAGGGTAGCTAGCGGCCAGCATTTCCGATACATGGAAAACATTTTGGCTCAGAGAACGAGAAAATGCAACTGCGTAAAGACAAAGGAGCAATTTCAACTTCTTTTCCTCTAAATTTAGAGAATAACGTCTACAAGAAGTCGATTTTCCAACTGATTAACTTGTACGTTGTGGTTAGCTCATACATAGGTTGATTCAAAGTTGAACCTCAGAAGACCGATCTAGTTTTTCAGTGAACGCATATCTATTCATGAAAATAGTTTTTTTTACTTAATAAATTAATCATACATAAATTTTCCCTATTACAGTACCTAGCAGAATATTTCAACCTCATTAAGCAAGGATAGATGTAGTTTCCCTAACTTACATTTATGATTGCTAGAAGTGAGATGTCTTGTGTTTTTCATAACGTTCAGACAAAACTCGAAGTTGTCTTGTGCATTCATTACGTTCAGCTTATACTTCATTGGTGCAGCACAGTATGACTACATTACCTTGCTGTTAAACATCCATTCTCACCTTCTGGAAAATGAATATTATCTCTACCCTCTAATTAGCATTTCCCAGCATCGCCCATGATTGAACAAGTGGAATTCTCAGAAATAGTGTATAATAAACTGTATGAGGAGCAATAATGACAGTCTACGAAAGTACACGGTCATTATAAAAAACATAAAAACATTTTAGTCTCGTTGCGAATGAAAGCTTGAAATAAATAGGATTTTAGATGAGCCCTCTTGTAAACTGTCAGGAAGTCCTTGAGAGACTCAGGGATTTAAAATTATAATGTAATTTTTGAGATTTCATCCGGCATGGATATAATATTTAGATTTTTTACGGTCATGGTAGAATACCCATGTGAGCTCCTGAAGGAAAGTGTAAAACAAGTATTGCTTTACAAGCATATTCAGTGCATGCAAAATTCCAGATGCACCTTTTTTTCTCCGTGTGACTAAGTAGCTCTAATGCAACAGCAGTTTTTCTAATGTTTTAACAAAACTATATTATTTCAATACTGTCGGTAAAGAAGTCTATGGTAACAATGCACGCAGGTACTTTACTTCTGCTGTAGAAATGTTACTAGTAAACTACTAAAAATGCATGCGTTACAGAATGTGAGTTGGGATCCAAATTAACAAACCTAACGAACCTCTCATCGTCCCTGGTAAACACGATTTGTTTTTGAGTCAAGTAAGTTTTCGTTGATGTCTGTTAGAAAGAACAGAACAATGTCTTCAAGTACATCTATTCATTACAAAAATTTACACCATTATCGTGAAAATTTGTCAACTGCGAGAAGATAATGAATGAGTGGAACTAATTTAGTGACTCTTTTCTTATTCTGTATTACCTGAATTGCTCAAGTGAATCATTAAGTACAAAACACAAACGGGTGGAATTACAAATTTTTGAGTCACATCTACTTATTGTGCATAGAAATAGATTTTTTCCTGTAAAGAGTTATACTAAAACTTACTCAACATTTCTGCAAAATTACCAAAATGGTAAGTGGATCTTTTTAGTGGAGTTAATACGAGTATTACATTATTTTAGAACTATTTAACTGATACCGTGTAACATCGTGTGTTCTCACCACAGGTGTTGTAAGATCGGAAAGCTCATATTGATAAGGCTTGCATAGGCTTCAATATTAGTGGGTAAACATCATGACTTTCGATCGTGCTCTTGAAACAACACGAGACACAGACCACTCACTAGCTCGGCCAGGCTTATATCGATACGAGACTGTATGACCACAGCCCTCGCTTCGGCCCTCTGTTGGTCATTGACCCAAGAACAACACTTCAAACCGTCTACGGCTGTACTCGAAGGCCAAGCGTGCCGAGGCATATTCCCAGAGGAATTCATTTCTCTATCGGGAGCCAGCTAGGCTTTATTGATTCCGGGGCGATAATTCAAGCGAGTGTTACAACCGGCGTCTCTCGTTACAGATGGCAGTAGCAGTCAGAATGACCCATTCCCGTTGGTGTTTCAAGTTCAAGTTTCATGTTCCCAACTGCACTGATGAAAAAATGCATACTGAGACTTTTAAAATTATCGTACCCTACTCTGAAGATTATATTCATTTAGAAGGCGTTAATTAACGATTCCAGGAACGATAGTCAAATATTCTCATTTCTTTTCTGGCTATGAACTGACGTTAGTACAAAAAACTTTTGAAATGTATTTTTAACGAGAAAAAATACCATTGTAAATGTTCTTTATATACTATGTAATACATCATACTGGTTGCCCCGCGTCTTTCATAATAAACATAAAATTACACTTATTTTTCATGTTATAGAGCGCAATGAACTGGTGGTGCAGTACCTTTCATTACAATAATAACATTAAAAAAGTGTTTTACGACATGAAATGCAGTAAACTGATGACACCGTGTGTTCAATTACGAAGAAATGTATTTTGTGCCATGCAGGAGGAGGCGACACGGTCGTGGAGTCCCTTGTGGACAGGACGGTCTCTCTACCGTGTCTGGCCGCTCAGCGTCCCCACCACGACACTCCAGTTTTGTTACTCTACTACCAAGCTGAATCCAACTTCCCCTTTTTCAGGTGAATGTGCATGGCAGAGTTATCAATTTTGAAACTTATTCAGCACCTTCCTAAAAAATTTATTTCTGAACGAATGTCATTTTCGTAATGTCTTTTATGTTGAGGTAGGTAGTTCTGTTGGAGCATGTTCAAATCACGAGTTCCGAATATGACTTATTTTTCCAAGTTTCCAATGACGATTTCAAAGCTTTAGTACTATAGCTAAGCACCCATTCTATTACTACTCCCGCTCTTCACGTTCACATATCATCAACTCATCCAACACAAGTTTTATATAAGTTGTGAAAAATTTAACACATCCATTCACTCACTTCAGATCTTTTAGCGAAATTGTGCCATCATATTCTCTTATAGAATTTGAATTTTCCAATGAAATGTAACTTCAGCAATAACTCAGCACAACTTCAAACACAGTATGTGCGAGAATTACTGTTCACTAATTAACCCTGCGTGGCTATTTTGCGTATATAAGTGTTCTAATCATTAATTTGCTTGAACTGAAGTGATTTCCTGTCAAACCTTTTGGGACCGTTGTTAAGCAGTTTGGTGTTCCAGAAATTTTTATGCACTAACCTGATGTGCTTCACCATAAGTGTTAATTATAAAACATCAAACACTCAAATTTATGTACATTTTTATCTGCTACTAACGAGTCAGAGGGCTAATTGGTATTCAGTCAAATTCTTCAATTTACGATAACTTCCGAGTAAACTGTTCAGTCGGTTATGATGAGGAATATTTTCTGTTTCGTTCATTGTCTCCAATACGCATGCAAAGATATTCCTTCACTCCTCGAGTATAGTAATGAGCAGATACAAAAATTCCTAAATGCATCCGATAACACACTGGAAGAATTTTAATAGCCCTAACTTCAATTCCCAGATAATTTTATTAGGCATCTAGCTCTGTAAATTACCAAATGAAATGTTTCAATTGGAAGGAATGCTCTAAATCTAGTTGAGCTCTAAAGGGCGCTGGAATTCCAATATTGTGAGCCCTGGCGCGCCTCAACTAGGAAGCCTGACAACGGGAATTGGCGGGACTAGTCCGTTCCAACCAGTATAGTTTCATTCCAGCCAACTGGCCGATGAGACGATCCCACTGTGCATCCATGGCGATGCATGTGTCTGGAATTGACTTCTCAGAATCCTCGTATTTAGATGAGGATCCTGATGAACTAACCTATCTAGCCTTCAATCTTATTGATTTAGTGGGACAAACTATAACAGGACTGGACATTAAAACTAGAACAAGGGCTAATCAGATGTAGGCGTAGGTTATTAAATGAATTAAATATTTACGTCTGATATACGATTCAACCAAGTAGTTAGTCCCGAGTTCATGCTTCGAAACCGACTCAAAAAATAAAATTGATTTATTGTGGCACTGCGAAGAGAGATAAGCCAACTATTGCGGAGTAGCAGCTTGTGCAAGTTTTTAATTGCTTTTAAACTCCAATCTCGCGAAGAAAAATATGATTTTGGTTCCTTCATTTCCATCAGTTCAGGAAGTTTTTCCAACCAGATTTATTCAACCTTGGAACGTTGCCAAAAATCGCAGTTTCAACTGTGTTTATGACGCGTGCGACACCTCTGAATTTACGAAATGTATCGGATTCTCCCATCTGCTGATGATATCCAAGAGCAGTTTCCTCTTAGAGAAAAGTCTTCCATTTATCGTAGAAGTAGAGCCCTTTCAAGCAGCTCCTTCCCAAGAGGATTGCGCTCTTTGGAAAAATGGTTTCACATTGCTCAGCGGAGACTACGAGCCATATGGCCGGGGGGCAGACGGTGCCAGAGCCTCTCAACAGACCGCCGAGTTGTCAAATGCAACACCTGGAGCCACAAGAAGAGGCATAAATCTTACGAGGCATAAATCTTAAAATTCATGCTACATAAATACTCAAAGTCTAAAAGCTTAACAAAGTCGTTACGAGCTTAGTTTAGTTTAAGAGCTCGTTATGTATCATAAATAACCCAGAGTGCAAAGCCAATTGGTGCTAAGCTAGTGAAAGTAGTTTCTTTTGGAACTTTAGAAATTTTGGAGCTTGATATAAAGCTTCAAAAACTTGTGTGCGTCGCTGCACGTTCCAAAACTAAGTTATCATTCGTTCATTTGACGCCGTCTCTTTACGAAGGGAGAAGCACAAGCTTATTGGAAAAGTGATAGTGTCTTTCTACATTTCTGAAGTTCACCATTTTTCATGCTGAGTTATTGTTTCATTTCGGAGAAGCTGTTTGTCAAGTGAATGATATAATTTGCTGACTAAATTCATGAGTAATATTATAAGAAACGAATATACAATATAACATAAGACTAAGCTACAGTGCCTTTTTGTGTAGTGAAGTTCTCGGAAGTAAAAGAAGAATTTGAATCAGTGTACCACGGAGCTCTAGCTCCGCGGCATACTCAACAAGAACATAATGAAATATGTGAATGAGAGAAACTAAAGAAGTAATGGCGTATTTGAAAGTGCTACAGTAAAATTTTTTGTGAAATTATGGTCTCCGCCGACGAAGTTCCACCACTGGAATTGTGAAAAATTTGCTACCCTGTATTTGCAGAGTGACACGGAGATCCGATATTGAGAATGCATGACCAGGCTCTTCAAATGATTAAAATCCTGCAAATATTTGCGTAGCTCCCAGCATTCAGTTATTGACTCTCTTCAAAGTCCCCAGAGGCGTTCTCTTTCTCAAAAGAACATATCCAAATACTTTCCTCGATCTTTATATCCTAAAAGACCCGTATCCATATTTACATATAGTAAAAATTATATCAAACTCACTTAATACTTCAGGTCAAACAGTTTACTGAATTTAAACGAATTTTTCTTAATATTGTTCTCGAATATTATAGTTTTATTTCTTAATTTAATTTATTTCAACAGACCTTTTAAGAATTAAGAAAATTATTTCACTCTAAAGACTTAGTGGAGCATATTGAGAAGTTAGCGTGCCCTATGAATTGCTGGTGTAACCACTTTTTACTTCAATTTCAGCCGAGGTTTTGGAAGCTGGACTCGACTCTGTTGACAACATTAGTATGCCAAACACAACCAAAACTTGGCAACCCCACATTTTTTGTCCCAATCTTTGCACGGACTCAATTAGTGTTGGAAGGACGTGAATAAACCAAGGCAGAATTGCTCGGATACTTGGCGCAACGGAGCACCTTTTTGTGATGTCGCTCAGCTATTTTAGCTAATTTGGTATTACAAGCACGACAAAGAGGGTGATGAAGATCGTTTTACAGGACTAACAGCGTAGTTAATTGCAGTAGCTGCAAAATTAACCCTGGTTCAGAACAATAAATAACCAAACCTAGTTATATTGTTATACAACCACGATGTAGTACCTTAATATCGACTCATCGTAACTTTTCGCTGCAAATGAGGAAGTAGGTTGGGTTTCAAATACAGAAAGAAGTCACTGAATTTTTTAGTTTTCTTTCAGTGATGTCGGCAGTCGAAAAAATCCTTGAATTTTTCAAGATTAACATTTGGCCAACGCTGAGCATGCAAAGAACTTTCCGTTTAGATATTTGTAAGCGGAACTTTAAGATTCCTCATACTAAGTTTTGTTTTCTTAGAAACAAAGTCTGTACTTGGCTCTGTGGGGTAAAAGTAGTAAGAAAAACGTAACAAACTTCCTGGATTAAAAAATTTTCAGCGAGTTTTTCGTGACCACATTTTAAAACGAGGCTCCTCAACGTAAAATCAGGATTGTTGGTTTTGGAAACACGTATCGACAGTGTCCATAACAAGCCTAGAATATTTATCATTTTTTATTCTCTCCTTTTATTGAGACTATGACTGATCTGCAGCCTGATCCTAAAACGAGCTTGGAAGTTATCTTACTTATTACGCAGAAATTTTCAAAAAATTTCAACTGTAGATTTTGAGGTGATTGCTTCTTGATCGTCCGCTAGTGTTATCCAAGCGTGATATCGAGTTTTACATGAGCAAAGGTGATGACAAAATACATTAGTGTGTAACGTCTGATATATGAGATAGATGACTCATAGATTGAGATTCACTCAACTTGATTGGTTTGTACAATTTTTACTAATTAAGCAATTTGAGAAAAATCTTTATCAGAAGTGAAAAAGAAAACGGGGTTTTTAAGGCCTTATAAAAACATGTTTCACGAATTCGGTATGTAATTCTTCGCTTGAATCATATTTCACTGCCTAGTACTTGCACTTCTTTTCATATCATCATTACGCTTACTGTACACACAGTAAGCAGTCCCAGAAATATTTAGTCACTCATATGATTAGTCCCAAAGATTAGAGTGTCGACGAAAACCCTCAAGTTTTCCCACAAGGCTCATTCACTATCTTATGCAGGCGTGTCCTTTGTTTCGTTCGTTTGTATACATAACTTCAAGCAAAATGGCATCAAAGGCCAAACCTATTAAAATGTTGGTCTTCAAGACTGCTGAAATAAGCAACTACAATCTAACAAAGCGGTTGGATGTGTATTGTAAAACTGTTTGCAATGAATGGAATCTATATACAGAGACTGGTACAACCTCTAGCGAGTCTCTTCCTGGCTGAAAGAGTTCTATTCGTTCTAAACGAATTGTGCAAGCGGTTATGAAAAGAGTATAGCAAAATCCACACAAAACTACTAATAAAAATGACAAGATGACTAGGGATTGTAAAATCATGTCAGCACGATATATTTCAATATGATTTAAGTCTCAAAGCATATGAATAGTAATCCAGACAGATACTTTCAGCAGCTTCCAATCAGAAATGGCAGGACAAAAGCAAAAAATGTAGGAGCTGATCCAGCACGCCGTCGACCATGTCTTCATCTGGTCCGACTGGAAGATCTGCACCATGGAGGCAGTTACCAACGCTCAGATTGATAGACTGCATGCTTGTGATGCAGGAATTTACCTGATGGTAGTCCTGCCAATTTCTGCATTATGAAACTAGCTGGAGTAATAGTGCAGGCTGCAGTCGCTTCTGATTGATTCAAGTTCCCTTTGGTCTTCATTCAAGAGGATGTCCAGGCGAACACACAAGTTTACAGCAAACAGTTGACAGAAAAAGTTTTACTCGTGATCACTGAAAGTTTTGGAGACTGTTAGGTCTTCACAGAAGCAAAACGAACTAATTTTGATAGCTGATTTCTATAATATATTAACAATATGTATATAAACTTGTGTGCTAAATTTAAATACCCTACATTTAGTATATTTCAAATAGTAATAAATATTCAGTGAGTACATGTTTATGGGACACCCGGTACCTAAAATTGAAAAAAAATTGAAGTAAATCATCTGCGCAAAATATTTATTGTTGATTTAACGTAACCATCAACTGCAACCACAGACGTATGAATACTTACGATTAAAATTTTTCTATTGTTGCAATCATAAATTGTTTTCGTCCTCTAAAATAATTTTTCTATAAAATGAAATATACCTTACATTGTTGAGAGCTGAACTTTACATTGTTTATTCAATAATGATGGACAAATCAGGGACAAATCATGAAACAAAGTCCTGATTTTGCAAAAAATATTTTAGGATCAGCTACCATTCATCCTCAAAAATGGACTGAAAATGTAGGAAGAAGTTATAGCGAGCTCTCACCAAATGTCAACCGTTCGGTGGAAGTCGTTTTGACAGCAGCGAGTACTGTTTCTGATAACACGTCATCGCTCATCCGGAGTTATCCACACAGTTTCATCTGTGGGGGATGCCAACAATGCAGAGAAGTACTAAAAGGATTACTTGGTTAAATGTTTTCCTCGAGTAAACCCTAGAGAAATTAATTGGACAGAAGCGCCTGTAATACAAAAGTGAGCCCATTCGTCTTCGATTTCGCTGCTGATGAACGCACTTTTGACTTGTCATGGAATCTGGCGATCCCGATTTTATCAATCTGTTCCATTATTTTATGAAAATATGTGCTGTCCTTGTGAAATATTTGAAGAGAAGAAAAAAATTAAATATGTAGTTTTCAGAGGCCACCACTGTTTTACAACGTTGAACACCGAGTGAAAATTTTTCTAACGCTTTTCACTTTCGCAAGCTCGTCAATGGGTAGCCTCCATTGACACGTCACTTACAATTTAGGTAGATAATGCCGTAAAATAAGTCGTCTTTCCTTCAACAAGTTTGCTCGGATTTGCGCTTTTACTTTATTGCTTGGCATTTTTCTGCACAGCTCATTTCAACAAAAATTCATAATTTTTTCTCTCATTAAAGTAATTTTATAATGTCCGACATAACGCGTAAAGAAATTCATATAGATTCAATACTCTCCAAAAAGCAGTAATGTGGCAATAAAAAATCTCAGCATACCGATAGCTTGAATTTCATAAAAATGAATATACATTGATGTATCATACATTATGCTCGAGAATGTTTCACCTCCATTGATCAAAACTGCAGATGACTGTTGTTCAAAATATTCTTCAACGATATAAATTTCAACCTGTCTGGGCAAAAACTACTGTTGCGAGTATAATAAAAATATTTTGAAGTCATCACAATCGGCTGTTTTTTTAAACCGTAAATTTTTTTCCAGAGCTAAGTCTTGAAAAAAGTTTTTTATAGGCTGCCTACGCTCACGGAATTCGCTTTCATGAATCGACCCCATAATATATTAGGTTGTTACAAAAATAATGGTCGATTTTAGAAGCATGCGTTGGCCTTTGAGCGGCCATTATTTTTGTAACAACCTAATATACAATATAAGCGTTATAGTATTCCCGGGGTTGATAATGGCATTTTTTAGTTTTTTTAGTGAAACCTATAAATACATTGGATATTAACGATATAAATCACATGATTGTTCATGAAATTAATCGTAAATGTTTAATAAGGAATATAGTACATAAAATTCACAAACAGCCGGTATAATTATTTATAGCTTGACGTTATAATTGAAATAAAAGAATTTGAATTAAATGTTTAGCTTCCTATGAAGCAGTGAATGACTAAGAACATCGAAACCAACATAAGAACTAACAGCAAAAAGTTCGAAAAGCGCCGACTAATCTAGGCGAAAGTGTTCAATTTTGGACATCATCGCCAGCCAACTGCGCGTGCATCACCAGAGCGTCCAGCTGGTGTAGTCATGTCATGAAGACGTGGAAGACTGCCAGAGCGTGCAGCTGGTGTAGTCATGTCATGATGACGTGGAAAACTGGCTGAGTATCCAGCTGGTGTAGTCATGTAATGAAGACGTGGAAGACTGCCAGAGCGTCCAACTGTTGTAGTCATGTGATGGTGATGTGGAAGAGTGCTAGAGCGCCCAATTAGTGTAGTTGCGCAATGATGACGGGAAAAACTGTCAGAGCGTCACGCTGGTGTAATTGTGCTGTGATTCTGAAGAACAACAGTGCCAGTGAAGTCTCAGCACGGCGAAGAGCTGTAAGTATGCATAGGTCATTCATGTTTTCCACGCGCTCAAGTTTTCTGTAAAATAAACAGTGCCACCATCTCTCGTCTGTATCACATGCAACACAGACGATGCCATGGTTTGCAAGAAAAATGATGAACACAGACACACAAAAACGAAGAACGCAACATGAGAAACGCTGTAGGGAACATTTATTCGTCCAATGAGACAATTCTGGAGATGCGTTATCCCATTGTCTCGTATGGTTTGATACAGGCTTAATTTTATTGTGCCAAGATTTGCTTTCGACGCAGCCTAACATTGTTCTCACTGTTGGTACGAATAATATGAATAGTAAAAATACCAGTCAATTTCAAATATGTGCATGTATACGAGTACATTGTTTAGTTGTACCAAAATTGAAGGTAATGCTTTGATAAAAAATCTTACAGTTTTGTAAATAATATTTTCACTCATTCATTTTGTTAAATTTCGTTTCATAATTCAATTGATCACTTTACGAATTTTCCCTTCATAATTTTCACTCATTTTCATCGAGTTTTAATCGTGAAAATTTTCGACGATAAAATTTCTAGGCAGATTTTTCAATGACTTTCAAGTAATTATGGTTCTGTGACAAAAAATGTACTCACTCGTTCAATCAAAAAGTACCAATGACAATTTTTACACATGTTATAGTTCTCAAATTATTATTCTTTAATATGATTATGAACTCTAATTATCAAACATCAGACGCCTAAGTCAACAAGCCAACTGCCTTCCCTGTCCTCATCGCACCTCATGTGAGAGGTTAATGCGTTGAATTATTTTTTTCCGTTTTTGAACTCTTTGCTTAAATATATTTAACTTTATGAATCTTCGAGTTTTTTTCAATCATGAGGAAAATTCAAAGATAGGAGTAATATCTTACATAAAAGTACACAAAACTTTATTAATATCTGATTAGATTTAAGAAACGCTAAAAGAAAATATTTCGCTCGGTTGAATCTCCGCAGCCATTTTGTAGAACCTCAGCGACGATTGCACTACAAAACTTGTACAAACCTAGCAACCTTCCCCTAAGTCCGCTGTATTCCACCAATGTTAACAAACTGAGATAAAAGAATTCCCTGCCCTCGAATTCATTTATATATGAACTGAGCTGTTCTCAGCCATCGGCGAGAGGGCTCACGGTTCCCGACTGGTTTACTATAAACATGATAAAGTTTCCCTGCTAGTGGTTCAGTGTTTCCCAACCTTTTGGAAGGAAATCTTTGGGTCTTATCACCTTAGTCATTAGGATGCTGTGTGAGAAGTCGTAAAAATATCATCTTAAAAATATCATATTCGAGCAAGTGAGAGCCTGTAAATTCTGTTTCAATGAGAAAATCTGAGCACTTTCAAAAATTGTTGTATTTTACAAGCCCATTTAAATTGCAAGGTGGGTAATATATTTTTCATATTTTAAAATATATATTTTATATTTTATATCCTCTTCGTACACAAAATGTATCCATCAAAAAAGTGCAGCTCGTTACAAATGAAAGTAAAGATTTAGGCGTGTTTCTTTTGCGTCCATGGGATGTTTCTATACAGTTTCCCATATGGCACAAAAAATCTATTGCGCCCCAAACACGGTTTTGAACTCATGCTTACTGTGGCTCTGCTCGTTAGTTTATTTTTAAGTCATTTGAAGCATGTAATCATTATGTGTTAGTCTAGACCATAGACCATAGCCGCTCTACAGATTCATTTGAGCATATCTCAGACATGTTTTTAATATTTATATAACACCTCATCTACACATAGCTGTATCTATTTTCAAGTAATTATTTTATGAACATGTAGCAAGACTTTTAGCCCTCTGGCTATGAAGGGCAATTATCTTTACAAAAACGCAGAATAATAATTAAGGAAATACAAAATCTTCTTGCTATACAGAAATGAACGGAAATAAATTGATGTGTCCAATTTGCGGCCTTCAATTATTCGTCGACGGCCTTATCGAACTACACGGTCGAGATTTGCATTCCCTATCACAGCCGAAAATCCTCCGGGATCGCTCTCGATAGCACAACAATGCGCGATCGTAAGCAAATATCGATGGAAAAGGCACGTTGTTTTTGAAGCGACCATTTTTGGCAGATTCATGATTGACTAGGTACGTTATGATCACCCTTGAACTTTTCTTAATATTTCATGCAAATAGAACTGTTTCATCAGTGCTGTAACGACGGCACATTCATACCAACTTCATCATACTGTCCCCTTGACGCCAATATGTTTAGTAAGAAATTGTGTTAGAGGACTCAGCCGAATACATAATTGTCCTGTCGACATTGTCTCATACAAGACTGCTCTGAATGGTCTTGCCCAACACTACACTGTCGAGCGAAGTATAGTCTTGTATGTTATGGCCCAGTAAGGTGAGATACTGAGCCTCCTTGGAATATTCCTGTGAGGAATAGTCGAGCGAAATTGTCTTGCATATCTCTAAATTCTCTTGCACAAAAATGTCGCACGTAAAATTGTTCTATCCAAAACAATATTGTCCTGATAATTTATGTCCGGTGCAGATTTGCTCTCCTTGCATTGTCGTGTGCGGAATTGTCAATATTCATGATCAGGATAGTTCTCCATGGAATAGAAGTACTTAAATTAGTCCTAGTGGAGTACGAAGGTTAGATTGCTTTTCATGGACACGTACCAGAAGAAATATTCATTGAAAACGTTGAGGGTTATTTTTGAAAGAGAAATAACGACATGACAAGAACTTTAGTAGGGCTTCTTCATATTTATATGCATTGACAGAAATTGCCAATTTTTTATCAAATCCTTGAAACGCAGACTCTCCGGTTTGATTAAAGAAACACAACTTGTTGTTCCTTCAGGTTTGCATTTATAAGTTCTATGATTCAAAGATGTATATGAGTTCATAATAATGGAAGAGTTTTAAGTTGCTATTGATTGCATACACACAGAACAGTGTCTTGAAACACTTCTCATACCATAAAAAATGAACGCAATTGCGCACCATATTACTTTATATTCTCGTGCTTCGAAAGACTTTTACATCGAAAATGAGGTAAAATCCCCTACCTATCTAAAAATGATGCATACTTCGATGCGTCTTAACACGACTCCTTCGTTTATTGTTCAAATAGAAGAAAGCCGGCAGATCCCTCGCCTCTATAACTTGGTCTTAAACGTTTGCTCTAAATTTCATTCATGATATTAGGATACTGAAGAAATTAATAGTTATTTAGTGTCTCTACATGATACAAAAACTAGAATTATACATGATGTAAACAAACAAAAGCATATTACACAAGCAATTAATTTATTGCAACGGGGTCATGCTACAGAATGCACGAATTAATTCCCACAATCTTCAGTTTTACTGTACATCACGGTATTATATTCTCATGACTAAAATCATTCAATTTCGTATTTCAAAATTTAAACGCTTAGAATTCAGTTAGTTATTATTTTTCGTACTATGAGACAGAGTATCTTAAAAATATTTGACATCAAACCATCAGAAACTTTCAGAAATACGTTCTTCCACGACTAATACGGAAAATGTAGGAGTTTTTTTCTTGTATTTGGTTTCATAAGCCAGATACTTTCGACAGAAATGATCCTTTTTACCCCACAGAGATTGACTTTATACCTCGACCATTCCTGCGCAACTTGTAGCGTCCGTGAGGTGTTAAGTGTTTCCAAGTATGTTTCTGCAGTTAGTACGTTATTGGTCAAACTTCTTAATTGCCTTTAAGAAAGTTGAAAAAGGAGTAAAGCTTTGTAAGCCCAGTGACCTTCACTAATTAGGTGGAGTGGAGGGCTACGGCCTTCCCCGCTAGGAAAAAACTCTCCACGACCAATCGACCTGCCGCTCTGCCTCTCTTCAGTAGCGATTTAAACTTGTGATTGGGTTCCTTTTGGAAGAGCTTCAAAAAATATCCTTGGCCAACTTTTTTCGAAGCCTTCAGCAATCGTTCGTAAATTTATTTTATTCTTGAATTTTAATGAAGCATGCAATTTGCTAACGAATGTATTGTTTGTGGTTTCAATGGAAGCACTCAGTTCTGCTATTCTGAAAAAGGGAAAAGTCTGAAAACTTTCTAACACACAGAATTAAAATTTTATTCCTGAAAGCACCTATTGCGCAAAAATGCATTACTTGGTGCTACTTTTCCGAACATCTTTTCTTTCAAAATTTGGAAAAACGACGAAAGAAAGTAGCTCGGCTCCTCAGATGTTATTTCCAAGTCTGAAATAAAACTTCTGTCACGAGCTATTCGAAGAAAATGGGTGTATCCAGGCAAATATAATAAAAACTACTTCAACTGTCTCGATGCAATGATTCATGAATATAATGTAGTGTGCATTTTAAATATTGAAATTTAACAGACGTTATCGATTTTTCGCTGTCTGACTGGTGGATGGTTATTTGGAGCTATTTTTATTCTTTGCTGGAACGATAAACTTCTTTAAATTTCCCATCCGCTCATACCAAAGAAATCAAAACTTGGATGTTTAGAGCTCTTGGTCCGAAGCGATGTTTCCTTAAACTTTCTATGATTAAGATAGTAACATTTTTCTATTGAAAGTCATAAACTCATTGAAAAAATAGGTTTGACGTTGTTTAGTGTACAGAATTTGCACATGAACATTCGTGTACTAAGGTGCTCTAGTATTTATGCCATAAAGTTGGAGATGTATCATAGCTGTTTAATGGAGAGAGTACGACACAATTAATGAAAATGCCTCAGTTATTTCGCTTTTCAAACGTTATTGCTTCGGTACATTTGCAGAAATAGCCTCCCCATTTCTACACAGCAGCCTTTGTTTAAAATGAAGCTTTAATTAAGCATGGTAAGTGCTGCCAACATTTACGCTTTTCGTCAAGGTAATTACCACACATGCTCACTTCACAGTCTGTAAAAGCGTGTGCTAAGAAAAAATAAAACAAGTTTTCTAGTTTCTCTTCGGGTATAGACGGCACAAGTGAACTGATGTTAGGTAAAATACATCCTCTTCGTCCAGTTGGTTCCAAGAAATTAAGTTTGCATGTGCTGGTAAATTTGACATGCTTGTTGAATGCTATGATCACTCTAGTTTGTACGAACATATCTAGTTTGTACGAATATGAAATACAAGTCTTAATCTTTGTGTCAAGTAAATCAATTCAGGTTCAGCTCCATTCCTGCACAAGCATCAGCTGTTCACTGCACAGCTCAATGAGACTTCATCATATTCCTAAATATCTCTCATGATTTCAAGCACAGACGGAGTACGATTTCTACGAACGGGTAAATTTTTTAACTATAGTATATGTCAATCAAATTTCACGTGGTTGTGTTCTCATATATAAAGATCAATAAATGTTTCTACATATATGGTACTTAAGAATGTGATAAGGTTCATATGATTGGATGCGCGAAAAATTTTAAAATTGTTCAACTTTGTTTCGATTCAACACTTTGCGTGTATTCATATGTAATGTGCTGTTTACACATTTATCTAACCTTCGTGTATCTCCGCATATAGACATACTTAATTTCATGCATGCGTTGTTATGAGCCGATTTTAGCTAATAAATTTCATTTAGAACAGAACAGAGTTTAAAATCTGAACAAATGAGTGGATTTCAAATTATTGTCCAGTATTTTATTTAGGCAACATATAAATCAATATTCAAATATCATAAGGAGAATGTTATCAGCTGAATTTTCCAAAGATGCAAAATTCGTTCCTTTCAACGTGCTATCTTCCAATGCTCCGAGTCTCAAAATCACAGTCTCATTAATATGATCTGACGCTGCCATCACCCTCCTCGTATTTTGTGACTCGCGCTGTGCTGATGGGACTACAGAACCTGTCAATAAGTCACCCTAATTAGGTTCATCAAAGTTCAGGAGCAATCGCTAGAGTCCTCGAAATGGTTGCGAGTCAGCTGGATTAAGAGTTGTCTCGTGTAGCAATTAGATCTAAATGAACTTATGGGTATTGTTTTTGAAAAGAAATTCTCTGCACCTCCTGTCGTCGCACGTGTATTGGAACATCTGTCGCAGAGTCAGCTCATCATAGCATTTGACGTCCAACTCGGAACGATACGAAAAACATCGTCAAATTTTTACTGTAACTTGCCTTATTGGTAATGCTGCAAAAATGATTTGAACAACAAACAAAATATGTGAAAAAGCATTAAAAGACAAATGTTTTAAATTCTTCAACAAAAAAGTTCCTTGATATCTGCGATAGCACAAATTATCGAAAAATATTCTGAAAACTACGGATTAAGAACACATGCACATACCTGTCATTGCGTGATACTTTCTCTGATCCGAAATTGTTATAACCAAACATATTTCAGGTTATTCCAAAATTTTGTTTCACTGGATAAAAAACATAAAAATGGGCAGAAAATAAAATTTATTCACATACTCAACAGTTTATAACCAATTTTAGTCAATTTCCATTTAAAAGAGCACAACACAAGGTAAAATTTATATTTTCCATACTCATGTATTAAAATAACTAGCATAAATCATTTGGAGAAATTTTACATTAACGAAACCAGTTTTTGCTGTAAATCATCAGAAATGGAGATAAAGACCGGGCGTTTTCCATTTCTTTCTCGCTCGTCGTAGGACATGGACTAGAGTTCATAGGTGTCGTTGCTATTATCCAAAATAACTTGCTCTATGCAAACTACAAACTTAAGAAAGTGCTGTTAAGCTTCTACATCTGAAGATCATTGCAACTTTCTTCTACTACTTTAATGAGCTGGTGAACACTGTTGGCAGTTTTTTGATGTTGAATTGAATGAATTGCATTAAGATTGCAATTTTTATTGCACCACACTCCAGGAAACGAATGTTTGATCTTTCCAGCGTTGCTTGCTACACAACGTTACGTTCATTCCTGGTCAATTAGTGCTCTGCAGAATTTTGTTTGTTCGTCATCTCTACTAATTTTTTCTCTTTTTCCATTTTAATTCTCTGACAGCAACAGGCCTAAACAAGATAAAAAATGTGATAAAATGGATTATAATTCCTGCTTTAAACTATTTTAACTGAAAAATCTAGTAGTAATAAATCAGGAGAGCCAATGAAAATAATACCTGTTAATGTAGACAACAAATAATATAACTGAAATTTATTAAATTCTGGATGAAAGTTGTGGCTGTGAAACACAGATGTCGAAACAGGGAGTTTTAGTAAAAACGTTGACCACAATTTGAAACCGTTGTTGAAATTTTTTGGCTCGAGCATTACCAAATACATGTATAAGACAACCAAAATACGATGTTTAGTGTTGATCAACTCGAGACAAAAGAAAACAAAAAGTTGCATTTGATTTGAAACGAAAAGTTGCATGAATACCTCAATCCTTCATGAAATTTTTTATTATTTTTCAAGTGTTTATTTGACTATTACAAAGTGAGGTGTCTTCTGACTGAACACATTTCACAATCCATCAGAGTGCAGGCTACTAGAATGCAAAGCTCTTAGGCTGTAAGCATCTGAAATGCAAAAATATCTTATCGAGAGACTCATATGTAAAATACAAGCTGACTTTTTTATTATTGTGATGAATGTAGATTATTATGTTCCCTTGTATTTCACCCCTATAACAAGAGGGGCTGCTGCGTGAATGAATATTCTACATACAAGATAACATCGTGAACAATGTTCAAAATTCAATTTTAATCAATTAAATTAAATGACTTATTGAATTTATTCAATCAAGTATTTTTTTCACTACGTGCAGGACTTGGATACTCCACGTACGTAATGACTGGATATTTTTGAGACTAAAATTAGAATTAAACTCATGACATCGAAACCGGTGGAGAGTACATCAAACGTTTGCCCGTCACATCGAACCAGAGCAACTTCCAATGACCGTATCCTGGATCTCTAGCAAATTACCTTTTTGGTGTTCACAACATCAGCTCTTACGGAACTTGCACTCTAAAAGCATTAAAAGATCATTACTTATATCTACAAAACATAAAATCTGCCCCTGAGGGGCTAGCAGTGACGTAAGTCAGATGTTAAATCACCCTAATTACACACGATCAACAGTATTGTGAAAATGTTCATAAATCACTTGGGAAAAATTTGAATTGGCATTATAATAATTTCCTGAATTAGGGATTCAGGAAATATATTATCTAACATTAAATATGTTCCTTAAATATTAAACACTCTAGTTTTGAATACTTGAACAAATGTCTCCCTAAGTCTGGCGCAAAACTGCAGGCAGAGAATTGTGGGATGTCAGTCACTTGGATTCACTGAAACTCAGCGGCTTCAATCAAATATCTTCAGAGGTCTGTCGACGGTGTGCACAAACTTGAACTTGGCGGCCCTCAAAAGTGGTCTGAGACCTTCTTGGATTATTATGCCGAAAGTCACTGCCGCTTGAGCCTTCACTAGAGTTATCGAATTTGTCAGCGGCATCCCGAAGGACCTCCACTAATTTAACGAATGTTGATGGCTAAAACCTGAAGAAGCTTTAAATTCCCTGTACGGGCACTTATCATTATGTTGTTGACATGCCATGTTCAACTTTCATCGTATGAGAGTTCAGTACTAGACAGTATATTATATTTTCATTCTTCAAGTGCTTCCCTGAGGGAGAATAATCGATTTGCCATTCATTCTGAAGTTTTTAAATTGATTATTATTTTACTTCATCTTTTGCAGGTAGTGGAATCATTTACTTTGTAACTAGATGGAAAGAATTTCTGTTGAAAATTTATTTCCTACACGCCTGTTGACTTTCAGTTTGGTGTTTCCCAGAAGTGAAGCTGGGAAATCCAAGAATAAAGAAGATGTTTGAATAGAGGCACCTCATTAAAAAATCTATGAATTAAGTTTTCTCTGTCTAAGAACTTTTTGTAGTGTGGCGAAACAATATTAGTTTATTGTAGTGTAGAGAAACAATATTAGTTAACATTGCAAAAACTGAGAAGTAAAGCCAAAAAGCACGTCCCACATTTGTATTTTTTTAGGACATAATGCAATCCCTGGCGATTCATTCTTCCTCGACCGTATACAAGGCATTGTATCTGGGGCTAAAAAAACTCAGTCAAAAGTTTGCTTTGAACCGCTTGCAGGCAAACTGGCCGGCACCGTAAGTTTCAGAGATGATGGGCGAGCGAATCATTGCAATTAGTTTGGAATGAGGCTTAGCTTAAAATATTAGAATTAGTTCAGAAAATGCATTTGTAACATCACTGTTGCAAAACATGCAACGATTCTTCATGAAACACTTCTCTCCATGCATTCCAATGAGAAAATTCCAAGAATGTCATTCATTCCAGTAAAAGGCGGCTTTCCATTACCTACCGCTAGACTAACCCAAGAGTTGATGGCCGAAATAAAATTTGAATTCTGTTATGAGCTCATCAACCGACAGACACAAATTAAATAAAATATACACAAGTCTTTTTAGACATGACCTACTATAAAAGAACTAAAAGGTGAGCTTCCCTTCTGTGAAAAATTCTATTTGTTTTCTACAATGGATTCATGTACTGAGTCTCAGTCGACTGTTGCTCGATAATTGGTCAATTATATGGCTCTTTAAATTTCTGTTATCGAATGCACCAAATAAAGCTTGAATGATTAATCAGGAACATATTTTTTCATTGAACTGTGTTTGTATTTATATAGATTATCGCAATCGTTAAGAGTCTCGAAGATGTTATTCAAGCTTAACGTATTTAGTCAGTGACTTCGTCATTTTCATTTCCGATGCATAAAGAGCTTTTGATGTTTTGTTGTTTATTTTATTATTTTCTCTGTTTTTATTTTTACTATCTACTTATGATGCCATTTCTACACCCTGCCATCAGGCAAAAGACAAGTAGACTCTGAAATATACTCCCTTTTAGGTATCTTAATATAAGTACTTTAGTATTTTGAATGATTCACATATTTTTCTCTTTCTGAGTTTGCTGCAAAAAATTCATGTAGCAACTCAACACCCACTTACCATTCTGAAGAATTAGGATTGGTAGACTCACAAACAAGAAAAAGAGGAAGGATTGAAAGGAAGGACAATTTTAAATACAAGTACTACGCGAGCCTGGACGCAAATCAACTTGATGTACAAAGCAGATGGTTCTCCATACTTCATATTATTTAAAATTTTAGATTCAAACATCATATAGTTATTCTAAAAGCTTAAAAAATTCACACTTCCACTAAATCACAAAAAAAGAAAGCCATAACTCCCAAATTACAGTTTTTGCGTATCAGCAGATGAAGGTCAAACTAGAGTGTCCCTTTGTATGAAAATATTGTTTATATATATATATATATATATATATATATATATA
>VCRD01001776.1:78452-115642 GCA_006783055.1 Trinorchestia longiramus
TTTTTAGTGAAAAATATGAGGGCAAAGCCTTACGTTTTTACCACGAATTACTTGAGAAATTATTTGCCTTTACTTGGACATAAAGTGATTAGAAGTGCATAAGGAAACCAATTAGGCCAGAGATTTCTGATTAAGACTGCTCGGAACGCAACATTTTTGAATTTACCCTTTTACTAAAAAGAGTTTTGCACTAGCTATCGAAAAATCAAAGACAGTTGTGCAAGAACTGATGTGTTTTTTGTGATCTATGTATGAATATTTGCATACTAGCCAGTTCCCGTGGAAATTTTACGATTTAAATTTGACTAATTTGAAGTTATTATAAAGGAAAATAAATTAAAAATTTATGACGAATTATTGTGTTTTAAATGAATACTTTTCATTAATACTCACAGAACTTCCATTCCGTATCTTGTTCACCGATAACATAGCCTGGATAGTATCCGTTAAATTCCTTGATTTAAAAGTGACAAAATTAAGGATCCATGAAATAAATACATTATTTAGTTTTACCCGTGGTACTATCAGAATCTGAATATTTTTCATGAATATGTACAAAACTTCCATTCTGTACAGTATTTACCGATAACATGGTTGTGTAGGAGAAGAAAGATTATAACGGAAAAAATGGCGTGTTTAATAGTGATCCGGCACCTTTGGTATCCACAATACAATACTTGTAATACATGCATACCCGTTCTGATTTCAGTTTAATTATTTTTCTTTGGTAATACAGGGTGGGCCAGAAAGGATGCCCCATTAAAGAACTTCTATAACTCAAAAACTATTTGGGATAGAACATAAAACTCTGTCAAATTATTTATTAGATTTATGAATTTTACTTAAAAATAACATTTAAGTGTGGAAAACAATCTCTGTGAAGTGACGCCTGTTCTTGCATCAGCAAATTTTTAACCTTTTTTAAATTTTCTGTAACCTTCGTTAATGTGTTGCCGTTAATTTGCCTGATTTCCTCTTGGATATTTCTCTTTAATTGAGCGATTGTGGTAAGTGTATTAATGTAAACTTTTCCCTTAAAGTATACCCATAGATAAAAGTCGGGTATGGTTAGGTCCAGGGATCTAGGCGGCCAGTCAACATCACCATGCCGAGAGGTCAATTTTTGCGAAAACTAGCGATTTAAAAGAATTATTGTTTCGCTCGCCGTGTGACTCAAGGCACCATCTTGTTGATACCAAATGTTTCTTAGATCTCTTGCTTCAAGTTGAGGTTCAAGGAAAGTTCTGATCATATTTCGATATCTTTCTCCAGTGACGGTCACAGCATTACCCACATCGTTTTCGAGAAAATATGGCCCAATGATTTCATCAGCCATCACACCACACCAGACAGTAACTTTCTGCTAATGCAAAGGCTTTTCAACATATTGTTTAGGTTGTTGGTGCGCCCAGATGCGACAATTTCGTTTGTTCACATATCCTGAAAGATGAAAATGGCCTTATCGCTTGTTATTAAATTTTTAAGGACATCAGTGTTATATCTTATGATATTATATCTTATGATATTTAACATTTCACGTGAAAATTGCAACCTTGATGCATAGTCTATATCATTTAATTGTTGGGGTAGTTGCAATTTGTAAGGAAATAATTCAAGATCTTTTTTCAAAATTCTTATCAGCGATGATTTACTGATGTTCAGTTGTGTAGAACGTTTTCTTGTCGAGACTGTGACAGTCACATGAAAACTTAGCGACACTCTATCAATGTTTATTTAATTTCGAATATAGCAGTTTCGACCAAGTGGTTTATTATTAGATAACGAACCAGTGCTTTCAAATGCTCTTATCCATCTTCTCACTGTTTTGCGATCTACTTGAAGATTTATTCCAAAAGTAACTGTGAAAGCTCTCCGTGCTCTCACAAAAGACGATTCATTTTCATAAAATTGCTTGGCGAAAGCGATCTGTGTTTCTTCAGAATGCATTGCAAATAAATAAGGTTTAATATCCTTGTACTGATAACATATATGCGGTTGTGTATCTGGGCTACATATTTATATGTTATTCATAAATAAAATTCCTAAATTTAATAAATATTTTGACATAATGTTTTATGTTCTATTCCAAATAGTGTTTGAGTTATAAAAGTTTTTTAATCCTTTCTGGCCACTGTAGATAGGAAGTAATGGGACGGACACACACTGATACAGAGAGAGAGATGCATATGCATAGTCGATTATATATGTAGATAAACGGAGTTTCATTGAGTTTAGAGCAATTTCGAATTTTAGTGAAAAAATATAATAAGGGTATAGAATAGAATAGAATAGAATAGAATAGAATAGAATAGAGTAGAATAAGGCTATAGGAACGAATCTTCGGGCCCATTCTTGGGTCGGATAATTACTTCGATAATTATTCGTTTTTTTACCCAAGTCCCATGCCGTAATTCTAGCCGCGTCAACCATGTCGGCAGCGGGATTCGAACCCGGGTCTTTCCGCTCACAAGCAGACTCGCTCACCAGTCGACCAAGCTGGTGATATAGCCTAACGTTTTTTTCAAAAATTACATATATGAAAAATTATTTTCTTTTATTTCCACAGAAACTGATTAGAAATGCATTAGGAAACACATCAGGTTAGATATTTTCGTTTAAGATGTTTAAGAACGCAACATTTTTCTATTCATCTTTTTGCCATCGAAAGTTTTGGATTCACTAGTAAAAAATCAAGAACAGTTGTTCAAAATCTAACGTAATTTTTCTGATACTCGCATCAATATTTCCATGCAAGATAGTTCCTTTATCAATTCCACGGTTGAGATTTGAATAATTTGAAATTACCATAGAGATGAATGGCATAAAGATTTACGAGGAATTTACGAGAAAGAGACAGCGAGACATGGAGATACACTGCATTATGTATGTAGATAGTTAACACATCACACAACACCTCCTAATGTGGGAATTCCTATGCGAATGAAATTACACAAATACTTCTTTTCAAGTGGAAGATGGACTGTTGTGCATAAGCCTTCTCGCTGTGATAAAAACTGAGTGATATTTGAAGAGATCTATGCTGACTTGTAAGTGTCACGTCCATTAGTCGGGTTGTGTTCAATATGGGACGGCATGTATGGGACGTTCTTTTCGTAGATTGTGGCACTGTATGAGACATGGATGCTGTTTTTCAATTCTGGAACGGAATGCCAGTGAGGTTCATGAAAGCACAAACACAAACGCAATACGCCCTTTCAAGTATCAAAAACAATCTTCATTCTCGCCGCTGCCGCCAGAGTCCTATGAGATGTACAATGCTTCTTTCTTTTTCACGTATTCACAATGAGTGCAGACGTATTTCAAGACAAACTCCATCAAAAGGTTTAGTATGCTGTGTTAACTATCAATAATAATTAACAATAAATAGTTATTCTCCTTGATGCCCGATGTTGTTGTTTGCCACTAATGAACAACACCACCTGAACGTATTTTATTAGAGATGAAGATTGCTCAATCATCAATATCCCAAATATATAAGTTGCTGAAATTATGTAGGAAATTCTTATAAGGAAAGACACTAATCGAAAGATATGATAGCTTTTATTTTCACTTAATTAGTTTTCAACATTCATGAGTAAATCCTGAAATTTTATGGTAACTATTTTCAATGATTCAACTGTAGTGCTGCCTCTCACATCATGCACGATATATTGAGAAGTAATAGCTCTTTAAATTGTGTCAGTAATGAAGATATCAGCATTTTTCTTGAGTGCAATTGGAAGGATGCGTTCACTCTTCTTAGCGTCCCAACAGACCTCCCAACAGGCCACTGTTACCACCAGCAGATGCACTTCCTGAGAGGCCAGCAGTCACGCCTCCGAGGAGGCCACCACCTCCACCACCGAGGGCTCCTCCGAGGAGGCCACCACCTCCACCACCGAGGACACTTCCGAGGAGATTTCCAAGACCTAATGAGCTCAGCAAGCAGCCTATTAATCCACCACCTGCTGCGTCTCCTTGTCCACCGCCACCAAGAAGACCACCGGTGAGACCACTAACCGTGCCTAGAAGCTGATTCACGAGGGGATCAGGCTGTGGTTGAGGCACAGCTACCGCGAAGGCGGCGACAAGCAAAATGGCAATCTGGAGTGGAGAAGAAATAGGGAACAACATTTAATAGTATGTTCACCAGCAACAATCCTTTGCTTTATTCACAGAAATTCTGATTTCTCTGATAAACATTATCTAATATACGATAGATCATCATAATTTATTCAATGCAAGGATCAGGGACATCATTGCGGTTTAATCTTCATTGCCTGATGTAAAAAAGATGAGACTACATATTTTCACCCTTGGTCAGAATCCACACAATGTTTACCCTACGTGTATAAACAAACTGTTTAGTACCATTGAATATAATTTTGTAATAGTATTAGAAATTTTAATAAGAAATAGAAAAATATGATAATTCATCGATATATTCTTAGCCTATAGATATTTTTTGTTAATTGCTGTGATGCAAACTTCTTGCACAGCAGCTTCTCACTCACCAGGGAACGCATCATGATGAGTGTAACTCAGTACTGATAGTGCTGCCCCAAACTGCTCTCCTTTTAAGCCTGACTCTCAGGAGTAGCGCGCAACACTTGAGCTGTTATTTGCTGTCCATGTATGGCAGATGTGGCTGTGCAAACCACCCTGCTCAGCTTGTTGTGTCAGCAATACTTATTAGACCAGGGTGGTAGTCTCAAGAAAAATCATGTTTAAAGTCATGTAGCTCATGAAATTTTCATTGATCGTGATTGAGTTGCTTCAATTTTTCAGAGATGCGATTGATGTTTTGAAAAATGTGAGAGAAAAATTAAGAACGTTCGTTAATTATGCAAGTTGTACAAAATGGATGCGATGGAAGCTGCCAATTCAGTTTCAAGGTAACACATATTCAAAACACGAGTTTGAGAAAATATCATAGCCACACTGAAAAGACTACTAATATTTTCTTTGATCCATTACGAGGTACTGTATAACTAGTTGATATATAGTATTATAACTAGGTGTTATACGTGCGCATCATATATCATCGGGAAGTCATTGCAAGTGGAATTTGTTAGTTCCACTAGATCTTGAATACAGTTCACAAAAACAAACTTCTATGTTATAATATTATCAATTTTAATCAAACAAAAATTCTATTTTTCATACTTTATCATTGTTCTCCTGGTTTTATCTATTTATTTAATCAACAGTATCTCTCCACCTAATTTTCTCTTTATCTGTGTGTGTCATTCCCAATATTTCCTATCTATAACTGGAGAATAATTATTGAACTGAAATCAGATCGGGTATACCTGTATTATAAGCATTGTATTGTTGGTACCAAATGCGCCAGATTACTATAAAATACATAATTTTTCCCGTTATAAGCCTTCTTCTGCTGCACAGCCATGTTGTCGGTAGATAAGATACAGAATGGAAGCTCTGAATATATTTATGAAAAAGATTCAGGTTTTGATAGTACTACGGGTAAAACTGAAAATGTATTTTATTGCATAGATTCTTTTTTAGCACTTTTAAATATAGGCCACGGGTACTATATAGTCCCCAAAAATTGATCTCTCGGCATGGTGATGTTAACTGGCCGTCTAGATCCCTGGACCTAACCATACTTGACTTTTATCCATGGGGTACCTTAAAGGAAAAGTTTACATTAATAAACCTACCACAATCGCTCAATTAAAGAGAAACATCCACGAGGAAATCAGGCAAATTGACGGGAACACATTAACGAAGATTACAGAAAATTTCAAAAGAATGTTAGAAATGTGCTGTGGCGAAAACGGGCGTCACTTATCAGAGATTCTTTCCACACTTAAATGTTATTTTTTAGAAAAATTCACATATGTAATAAATGTTTTGACGTGAAGTTTTATGTTCTTTCCCAAAAAGTTTTTGAGTTATAAAAGTTCTTCAATATGGTATCCTTTCTGGCCCACCCTGTACTTAAACGCATTGGCACGACAATTCAGTTCAGCATAAAAAATAAGTTGTTATTTCAGCTGACTGTAATTTGCTCTAGTAGTTTCCAGAGTATAAAATACGTTTCACGTTCATGTCTTTCATTTGCTACTGATGCTGGTAAGTTCACACTTTTCTAAGCAAATAGCTGGTTTAATTTTAATGCGCAGTTAAGTTTTTACCGTCCACCACTCGCATGCTGCCATTTAAACTTCGCACTTGTATCTACCGTGAAAACGGTACAGAACGCAATGAGATTTTCTTTAAAAGGTGCAATAGTTCAACAAATCTACCACCAAGTCAGCTTAAGGACAAGGTGTAAAAAAGTTTTTACCACTTGATTCTACATTCTATGTCACAAAAAAAAACACCAAAACTCCTCAATGTTTTCACAGATGTGCTGTATATGTTAACAAAAATAGCTTATGACGTAGTTTTGTTAACGATTTGGATATTTGTTGGAAGTTATAGACCCAAGTGTGCACAGGTGATGTACATCGCAGCTGATAACCCTCTATGTGACGATGGTGCCTTCAAATAATCATAATGGCTTGAAGAACGTTGGCTATTGCTGCAGTTAGTAACCTAACTTATCGGAGTTATTAAAAAATTCCAAATGAGAACCAGAATCGTTGGAGCACTTGAAATTCCGTAAATTGGAGTAGATATCAGATGTGCACGTGATTCGTTGAAGGAATGCAAAATTACATTCCATACCATGTTTTATCCAAGATTCACGCGAATTTGAGAAATTGACCCTAGTTACGTTCGAATCGCTATTCTAGGCGCAGAGTAAATCTGTATTCGATGTTGTTTAGGCAGATATGCTCGATACAGCACACTAACATGGACTTCCAATATCAGATCCCTGGTTTGCATGAATTCACTGCAGAATCCACCACGTTCAACAAACGCGTTTCTGGTAAAGCTAAACATGAATCACTACTTGATAGGAAGAAACGAAATGAACGTTCATGTTCGAAAATGTCAATGTATTGGGGGTTTAAGTTCTAAGAATATGCTACACTAATACTTGAAAGCATAAAATTGAACTTAATCATCACAATGATTTCTATTAAAAATGTTTTGCACGTCAGCGTATAGTGAATCAGTATTTAACTATACTTACTCCTACCCATTCATTACAAAGGTTTTCCAGTGAGCTAACATGTACAATACTATGAGGAATGAGATTAACTCCAGCGTTAATCCTAACTGAGCATCTAGCTTTACCCTCTACTTGAGTATCTATCATGTTAGATGATAGAGACTCAAGTGATTCATGTACATGCATTTGTTTCTCCTGTTTACCTTAGTGTCCTCTCATGTTGTGTTTGGTGTTGTTCTTGTCTTCTGTCTTGCGAACCTCCTGTCTTTTCTGTCTAATTAATTTCCTGATGAAGCTCTTTGGTCTCCAAGTCACAATGGTCTAGTTCAAGTTATATTCACACGTGTTTTATCTGATTTCCAAGTGCGTTAAGTATTGGTCATTTTACATGTCTATTCTAACCTACAGGAAGCGTTTCATCGTAATAGAAAATTAAAATAAGTTTTTCATAGAGAACACATATACAAGATTATGTTTAAATGACGGTTACCTTGTTCACCGCCTTGTTGTTCATGTTCACTGGTTTTATGTATAATACAATCCTAATTTTATAAAAGTATCAACGAAATTATTGTAATTGCTAATTCTCAGTTGAAAAAATTTGTATTCAAACTTTAATTGCTTAATTATAAGAAAAATCTCAAATTAACTGCAAGCATATTCTAACTGTACACATTAGTGGCACTCAAAATTATGCAACTATGTTTTATTGTTCTCCATTATTGCACAAAAAATATCAGCTGCTCAACCTGATGCTACGTTACGAAGTTTAAATTTTCATTTGCATGTTATCAAGTAAGATTTTAAAAGACACCAAAGAAATAATTTCCCTTATTAGGCCAATAAGTCAGAAAGTCTAAAATTGTTTCTTAGTTTTTAGTTTAAAGCAACACGAGTCTGAAATGAACAAGCAAAACGATTTTTTAGCAATAAATATTGTTTGATATTCTAAATCTTTCTGCAAATATTAACACGGAATTTATCACAACTCAAAAAAGGTAATGTGAAAACACTTTTGCTTAAGAAAGATTTTATTGTAATGCCCATAAAATTTCTAGAGTATGAGAGATAATTCTAATTGGCAAGTCGGTATATTATTTCGGGCGTGTGAACTACCAGGAGTGACTCGGCACAGCGGAGTCCCTTGAACTGTGACTACTCTACACTCAAGAATGCTCTTACAAAATCTTTTAAGAAACATAAAAATGGTCTCAAACTTATTAGAAACGAGCTTGAGTCTCTTCCTACAAATTAACAACAGGATTTGGTGAGTTACACCCCGTCCACATTCTTATGAAGCGTGTGTTGTCGGAGAGAGGTTGCAGTGTTCAGAGTACTATTCTCTCTTTTGCATTTTGCATTTAATTAGACCGTTCTATGGCAACAGGAACTTTCTGTGTGAGGTATTCAGAGGTCGCAGAGTTGGTGCACAAGCAGAAGTGTGGACGGGGTTTTAAAAACAAGCTCACATCAGCAGTTACTGCACATGTCCTGCAGTTACTACAGATGTACTGCAGTTACTGCACATGTCTTGCAGTCACTGCAGCTCTGCAGACGCAGGCTTGAGCAAGTAGGTCGGTCTAAACCTAAGCGTGCTGAAGGTGCTTTCTACCTATTCAAGTCACACTTTCACTTTATACTACTAACCGACACTCAAACTTGAGAACTGAACACTCATTAAAAATAATTTTACTAAAAGTTTCCTATGTGTTCACTATTCAGTGAAATACTGTAATTGCCTCCACCTCAAAACTTGAACTAATGAAACTTCCCATACCATTCCTCGATGGAAGGTATCAAGAATCAAGAAAACCAATATTGCCGTGATAAAGTTCGCAATGACAACTGGTCAAGCTTCTCGCCAGAATCATGTTAACAACTTGCGCTTCAGCAAGACGTAAATAAAATCGATTCACCTACGACCACAATCGCTGAAATTTTACTCTGGTTCGTTTTACAGGCACCACCTAAACACAACCAATTAGTGAGGTATAACAACAATATAATCTTTTTGGAAGTTAGACGTCAGTTTTCATGTAATAAGAAAATGAGGGCTCAACAAAATATCATAACCCTAACACCATTTTAATGGCATCAGAGCTTAGACATCAGTAAACATAGGAGCCTAATACACAGGCTCTCAACTGCTTCCAAGGCTTGCAATCATAATTTTAGTGCAAGTCTTGAGGTGCGTATCTGACATAAGACGTTTCCCAAACCCAGATGAGCTTAGGTAAAATAACTGAAAAATTAATCGTCGTTTGACATAGCACGCACATCACCATTTTAAAAACATGAATGAGGTGATTTGCAGCATTTATATGAGGTACGAAATATGAACTTTATGTATGTGAAATCAACTGATTTGATTATTTTCACCATCCTAAAGAATCTACAAAATTATTTTTAGTTTTCACATTTGTAATTGAGACGAAAAATGGTTGAGAACCGCTGAAATAAGTTAATTGAATACAAAACCGCAAATGACATCATAGGTCGAAAACATCTGGCTGTCAACCTTAATTATTATGAAACATTTTAATGGACATTTCCGAGTACGGAATAGTAAGGCCTCTTAGCAAAACAAAGGTTCAAATTGACCGCATGAGCAGCGCCTCTTATGAAGGAATACAATGCACAAAAACAATACAATGCACAAAAAACGATGGATATAAGTGAAACGTACATTAATGTGAAACATAAATGAATGGAGTTTCATCATTGTACGGGCACCGAATAAGCGCTAGGGCGAGCATCCACCAGCGTTTTTTTTGAAGTTACATTAGCACTCACTGACCACCAGAACACGACCCAGCTTTCGAGACACACTAAGCGTAGAGAAACCTACAAGCATTGTCGTAATTGGCAGTGAGAAGAACATTCAATCGACACACACTGTCTTACAATTACGGTGAGCCTTAGTCTTACATATGAATAACGCCAATTAACATTCGGGGCACTGGGATTCAAGCAATTGAAGTAGGTGCATGTGAACAGGTTTGATCTAATTCTGCGAGAGAGCCAGCCACTGGTTATCAGTACCAGGAATCTATTAACAAGCAAACAACCAACGAAAATTTGAAAAATGGAAAATTAGGAGTGAAGAGATTTAACAAGTCATTTGAATGTTTTGTATCGGTGACCGAATCAAATGGAAAACCTCAGTTGTAAACTTGATTTTCAGTGCGTTATGACTACCGATAAAATAGAGCTAATTTTCCACTAATCTGAATACGAAGAAACAGAACTGAAAACAAATGCAGTCGTAGCCAGAGCGACAAAAACTAAAAAAATATCATCAACGAAGTAGAATACCATTCGAAAATTCCCAAAGAATCTACACAGGTTACAGGGACCGATAGTTCGAAGAGTACGTCAAGCACAGGAACTAGTTAAGCTAAACTAGACACTCAACAAAAACGCTAACACTCAGCAAAACCTCGCATATCGACGCAAACTAGATGCATAACTTGTAAGGCGAGAAGTATGGTCCATTACCGTTCAAACTCATGAACACTTATTGAAAATAAATGAAATCAGTGCTAAACAGTGAAGATTCCCGACGATTGGCTCCAGAACAAGTGGTCAGGGGAGACATTTAGAGCTGCACGACAGAACAGCTGCTCAGCACCACAGCTCGCATTCAAGGAACCATGGACATGAGAAACCATCATATATTCCAAACATTGAAGGACACACTGAGGAAATTGATACCCATTTTCTGAATCGATGTCCGGGACAGTAAGTATTCTAGCACCTCAGGTAAATTCCTTCAAGCCTTAAACTAAACTTAATATAAGATTAAATGTTACGGCAATCACAGATAGTCGACTCGTAGAAAAACTTAAACTGACTAAACAAAGCATGCGAAAAACATGTCATGGAGCGCTTCAAAGCACAATAAAATTGATAACTGACCAAAAAGAAAAGGCTTTGAACAAAGGCAAAATCAAATCGTTTATAACCTTCTCAAGTAATTTGTTAAAATGTACGAGTTTTCTAATTTGGAATTATAAAAACGTAAAAGCACTATCAACTCTACACCAGCCTAAACATACTTCCCGAGAGACACAACGATTTAAATAAATTCAGTATTATCGATCTTTTAAAACAGGCCTTAATTGTCTTTAAGTGATTTTCATGTAATTTTCTTTCACATTCTTCGCTATAAATGTAAGGAAAATAATAATAATCACATATCGCTGAGTGACCGTAAATGTTCTTCTACCATACTTTAGAAAAGTTAATAATAAAGTACAGCAAATTGGACTAAAACATTAAGTCTTCGCTGAACGTGAGACACGTTGAAGCATTTTTTCAAAAAGAAACATTCGAAAAGAACAATTACAAATAAGAACAAATAAAAAATTTAACCTAAATAAGTGAAAAGAAATGAGCCGATGAGCGTCTCAATGAGCAGTTTATTAAAATAAAATTTAAAACTAGTAAATGATAAAATAGAGCCTTCAAAGTTCGAGTGGTCATTTTCAAATGCCTTAAAAAATCAGACTCGCAGATCATTCTCATAAGAAACACAAGATGTCATAAAATCTTCCGCATTCCCAACCAATACATCCTCCAGAGTTCTAAATTTAGGTTAGGTTCACCTGCCTTATTTTCATCATGAAGATATTTTCTTTCCCTTCAACAGGTGACGCTAGTGCGTCACTTTTTTCCATGCGTACAAAGAAGTACCAGGTGATGCTAGTACATCACTTCAATTTCATGGTGACAAAGAAGTCCCACAAGTCCTACACATTGACCGTTTCGTCCGAAACAATGTGTAAGATGATCTTTAAATCAAGCAAAAAAATAGCAATCAGAATATGTTTCAGTCGAGCCAGCAGCCATTTGACAAACAAAGCAACATGTAGGCAGCAGGTCAGCGAAGCGAGAACAAGTACTCGTAAATAAATGTGCAATTTTGTGAGTAACTGTAGATATTTAAGAGAGTTTCAGTAACAAGTTTCTTTTAACTCTCTATCTTCAATAAGTAAGCTAAATCATACGCATGGTGGTAATGGTTGTCGCTATAAGCAAAAGAATGGACGAAGGTTCGTAAACGATATTAACAAAGAATGATATACAGTTAGTAGATAAAATGCATACTTCAAAAACACAATTATTCACAGGAGAAGAATATATGAAGGCTTAAATTAAACACATGAATAATTCCGCTGTCCACAAGCACCTGGCCATTGAAGCTTCCATTGAACGTCACTTAAAATTGAGGAGATCTTCGATTAGTTTACTTTGGGACACCGTACTACTTACTTAGAATAAAATTATCAAAGTAGATGGATAGTGTTTTTAGTAGATAGAAATAATTATTGTTTAGTTCTCCAGCGATTGCTGAGCACCTGCGAGGATAACGCAAACTTGAGTCTAAACTAAGTTGGAGCACCCACATGAAACTAACCACGCTATCTAAACACTCAGCCTAGACATATCTGATAGAAAAGACTACCATGTTAATTATAAGAAGGCGATCAGGCAATGATCTGTAACACGTGCCAAGTCCTGAAACCCCAAACAGACCTGCAGTAAAGTCCGGCATGCCAACCCAGCAACAACAGTAAGCCCACCAACCAAACAACAGATAGAGTAAAAAGTATAAGATATCCAACTAGAACTACATGTAGAGCGGCCAAATCACTTAAAGCAAATATCGCAAAAATTGAGCGAATAAATTGCGAATTGATATACATAAACCAGAGAAAACAGCAGCTTTTTCTTACAAAAGCTAAGAAGAAATTCAAACTTCAATACATCTAAAATGAGAAATCAAGTGCAATCTAGACACGACTCTCATTCAGGACTGATTCAAACGTTCTGAGCATTGAGAAGAGTAAGTGCAATTCAGCAAGCCACTTCGTCCGCCAAAGCGGCGGTATCGGCTAAACCACTACTATTCGAACAAGGGATAAGCTAACTGCAGGGTTTTTAGCCACAACAAACATCGATTCATCGATATGTGCGAACATACCTCAATGCCAGTAGATGAGTCGTTACTCTTATGCGCAAACGAACATATGTTAAAAATCTTAAATCACGAAACACAAGGCAAAGCAAGAAAAAGAAAAGGTATCTTATTATTTTGTTTTCAGCAAAAGCTGAATGTTCTTAAATGAAGTAATACATTCAAATTCTGCAAGAAACGCTCTAGCTCACGCAAATTTGATTAGCAATCCCTTTGCAGGGTCTCTTTCATCCAGAACCACAGGACGCCACCCTCCGCAACCAAAGCCTCGGCGGTGACCAGCAGGGAAAAAATCTCGAAGCCCCGAAGTCGATCACCGTAACTTGTGGATGTTTCAGTTCACGGTCGACCAAGTTTTTGGCATTTGAATGACTACATTGTTCTGTAGCTCTGCTTGTTGTCGGAATCTCTGCGGCTCTTGGAAGCGAAACAGAGACATCCAGCAGTGTTACGGGATCGCTTCAGAGGCTTAATAGGATTTGCTTCACGTTGGCGGTCCATAAAACATCGCTCATAATAATCGAAGTCCTTCAGGTACCTGGAAAGGGAATTTAAGTTTTTTGAGAAAGGACAAACGATAAGTAAATATTACAGAAATTTTTACTCAACCGACTTGCAACAAGCCTCTCTTCACGGATCGCAGGTGTACGCCGACGATAACCACTACGTTTTGCGGCAAAAAATAACGAGGATTTAATAAATGTGTATGTAAAAATGTTGAAAATTTTCGTTTAAACGAAATGTGTGATTTAACTTGCCTCATGTCTAACCGAACACTACCGCATATGGAATACCGTATTACTCGCTCGGTAGCCAGGAAAACCGTATTATATCTATTTCGAAAGGTCTGATTTTAATTTTTCATACAATTACAACAAAAAGTATAGATATCTATTAATACATTGGCAATCATTAATTTTTTAACCATTCCCCCACTCAGTGCATTAGAAATCAGCACTGCGGCTTAACTCACTACATGAGGAAACATAACAATCGTAGCCACACTCACCACACAGGAGGCCAGCGATGGCGGTTGAGCCAAGCCTGGTTCTCAGGGTGAAGACTGCGCAGGAGTTTGGGGTGCTTGTGACACACGTGGTTGTAGGACGTGGCCAGCTGTATGAGACACCACTCCACCAGCTGACTTGCGTTGTGCAGCTGCTCAAGTCAATATCAGTTTATTGTACATAATTCGAAAGTGTCAACTGTAACAAAATTTAATTTCAGAAATGGAATTGACTTTTGTATTATGTGGCATTCGATGGATTGTATGATGGATCCCTAACACCCTGAAGTTTGGTTGTGATACTAGAAAAATCTTTGAAACAATTGGTGACTGAAACAAGTGTTACAGATAGCAAGACAACTCGATTTTCAAGTCTCGATGGTGAATGATGCATGCAAAACTGTCGACGTACATAATCGTTTAAAATTATCGTGTTAGGATATTAAACAAAGGGAAATAATTCCCTTTATACTGTATGATAATGACACCGTTTAGTAAATGTAAACACCCAACAATAAATTAATTAAAATCGTCCTCATGCAGCCCAACTACCTACATGAGCCCTACTACCCCCATAAACCTTCATGCACTAATGAACAAGTCTCATTTTAATTCACAATCGTAAAATCACTTTATTCTAAATTGAAGAGATGAAATGAAAGTGGTTACCGAAATGACATATCCACTTTACGTGCGGAAAAAGGAAATTAAGGAAACCTAACCTCAAAATTAAACTCTTAACCGACTGTCACAATCGGTAATGATAAATAGACAGGTCAAGATATCTTTGAAGAGCGCCGGCTCCCCATAAACTACCCATGCTAGTGTTAACAACGCTCACCTAAGAGGAGCTGGATAATCCTACCTTCCTTCCTTATAAGAACACCAACTCAACAAAATACTTTAAAAGCCATTTCTCTTCAGCATGCGTCCAAAAATCTGAGTCTCATTACCTGCATGGGCTCCAGCAGGAGCAAGCAGTCTTCGCTGACGTCGCCGCTGGCCTGGAGGATGCGCTGGAACAAGTCGATGATTTCTACCTCAACGAGCGTCACAAGGCGCGGCAGACACAAGCGGTTCGCGAGCTCCACCGTCGGCAGACACTCCCGCACCTGCATGTCAGCCTCAACTTAGGACCCGAATCGGAATTACCGAGAAGAAAAACAACGAAGAACAGGGCCCCACGAAGTCTCTAATTTCAGTAAGTATTTTCGGGTGGATGGCCAATGGCGAAGAAGGTCATAACGTGCTTGTAAATTTTCCACTTCAAGAGATCTTAGTTTTAAAAAGTTACGCAGAAATGAAAAAGAGTAATAGTACAACAAATAACATTTTGCACTAAGAAGTTTCAAATTTTATGTATATCTGAGGGACGAGGGACGAGTGACGATGCCTACACTCCAAGAAAAATAGTACATTATTTATCTATCTATGAAATAGTGAAGCAAGTGTCCTCCTAAGAGCTGCATAACAACTCTTTTCCCCCTTACATGCACGCATTTTATCTATAACAAAAAATACAGGATAAAAGGCGCATCACAAGCGTGTTTGATGAATAACTTGGTAATTGCAGGTAAAATTTGGTCTGTATCATTTATGATACATGGTGCATTTAAGAGCGAAGAAAGCGTGCATTTCAATTCATTTATATTTAACTAATGTTTGAAATAAAAACAAACGATAATGAAGCTAATTGGTTTAGAATAGAATAGAATAAGGCAATAGGAACGAGCCGTTTGGCCCATTCTTGGTTCAATACCGAAGTCCCATGCCGACAATACCGAAGTCCCATGCCGAAAATACCGAAGTCCCATGCCGAAAATACCGAAGTCCCATGCCGACACCGAAGTCCCATGTTTCTTCCCTTTTCTTTCCTACATTACACTACATAGTGCTATACACTCAAACCTCATTATTTTCACCATCATTATTTGCATTATTCACAACGTGTAATGCTTTTTAGAGCATTTCTTCATTGTGGTGAATTTTAGTGTTGGCACCGTCATTCACTTAGTTTCAAGGCTCAAATTCGATGGCACAACAGCGTGAACAATCCATCGTTAAGCTGTGTCCGTGCCCACACATCAAATTGGCCATTACGAATTTGTTCATCAGACAAATCCTGGATAAATGTGTTCTTTCTTTTGCCCACAACTTATTTGAAAACAGCCCGTACCACGACTGTCACTGCCGGCAATCTATTACTATGAGTTAAAAAAGAGAAGATTGTTCAAAAACACGTGAATCTTTCTTGATCTCTGTTTCTCCCCTGCAATAAACGTATGGGTCCTGACGATGTTAAATATTTTATTGGTACATGTCTATAGCATAGTCTTACTCTGAAAGAGACCAGATATACGAACAAACATACCAAAACGATACTTATCCATTCCAACTCGGACGTTAAAGTATTCATTAGAAATTTTAAAATTTAAATTCGTATTTGGCTCAAGCAATTGAGGTGCAATGCCAGAAAATTCCAACAAAGTAATACCAAAAGACACCCTGGAGTATTTCTAAGCTTGGAGCAAGTATAATAGAAATACAGCGCTGCTTAGCTCAAAATAAGATCAATTCGGCGACACAACTAGAAAGAAATGACAGCACGAAGGTATTGAAGGTGTGTCATTGTACCTTCATTGTAGGGATGGTGTCTGTGTACAGGAACTGCAGCAGTGTCCTGAAAGTTCTCTGCTTCACGCCCGGGAAGGTGACCTAGAAACACAAAACGGAGTCCATAGACTATAAAGCCGCTTATAATTTCAGTCGTATTTTATTCTTACGAGTAATATTTGACCGATATTTCAGAATTATGATCTAGGAACATGCAAAACATGACCACAACCAAACTAGAGTGATGAGAAGTTTTACGAATATTCACTTGAACATTAGAAGTAAAAGCTTGGTGATTGGCGCCAATTAGGGGACGAAATGTCAACCCACGTACCACTTTAGCATTACTCTCCATGAAGTCCCCAGAGAACATGGCGAGCATCATGTCACAACGCGCCATCAACATGGCTCTGTGTCCTGACGCTGATCCGTCCTCTAGCTGGAACAACACGTCCGAGAAGTAACCGGCCTCCATGCACACCTCCTTCAGACGGCCACTCAAGATCTGCTCGAGAGATGGTTAAATGCGTGAACAATGTTCAAAAAACACGATGAAATGGAAAATACACTTATGGTTCCACTTTATCTAAAGTTAAGGCATGGTAGGAACTGTTGAGCAATATAACAATGAACGTTTATTAAGTCGCTTCTACTATGATGTCTATAGAAGCTCTATGACTGTGATCATATGCGCATTATAAAGATAAATTATTAATAAAGAAAGAAAGAAAGAAAGAAAGAAAGAAAGATCGATATTCATGTTCTTATTATTTTAATGATCAAGTCTATTAAAACCTTTAAGCAATTTCACACTATCGTACCTGCAGGTACTGCAATTCTATGGCCCCGTTACGGAACTGCTCCTGGTGCAGCAAGTTGTCAGCATAGACCTGGAGCTCTGATAGCTCAAGGAACTCAGCAGCTTGACGGAGATCACCAAGTTCTGCGTATGGCAGGCGACAGTCACGACAGAAGATGGTGCCTGTGTACATGAAGTGGACGAGCTGACGCAAAGCAGGGCCTGTGATGAGTTTACCCAGCGTGATGACCGTCTGCACGGGCACAAAGGGCAGGGTCGTCCCGACACGACCACGTCGATCCTCTGGAGATGACTCGTCTACGGAGTCCTCCCACTGCGGCACACGAACTTTTTATTTAGGGCGTGGTTTGTAGCACAGCTTGTCAAAAATGCTCTGTTTTATGATATGATTTTTAATCATGGTATTGAATTGAATCTTTGGAAGCTTTTCTAGTAATCCCATTCAGTTAAATTATTTAACTTTACATCTTAAGCTTCAAAAAAAACGCTCATTTAACTTTACTTTTTATTCTTGAAAAAATAACTCTCAACTGTGATGGCATGTACTGATATTATACAAAAAATTTCCACAATGGTTTTACTGGTTTTGCCTGGCGTGTTTCCGAGTACGAGTGCACAAGACTGACTCAACTTATTCCTAAGTTAAAAATAATAATCAAACATCGCGGGGAAACTTGTGGCAAGCGAAGTATTTTAATTCTCTTGTTTGGCTTGAAAGCATAATTGATTTGCAGCACACCCTAATTAAGATTAATAGCTCAAAATAATCTAACCCTAGTAATCTCTATTTATTGTTTATTTTATGGTTCACCATTTTTTGTCTTCATTTCACTGGATTTTATTAGATACATATTGTTATTCTTTTTCAAATAGCGTCGAATTTTAGCAAAAACTCGAAATTCCCTCTTTTAAATCGAACAGTTGCCTCTAGTTCTCCACATTGCCAAAAATTCATACAGATTCAAGTTTTTCAGTGATGTTATGAGGTTTATTATCTCAATGACAGCAGGACTACGGCCCTGACACTTAAGCAGTAATCAAAAGGTTCAAGTCCTACAAAAGGATCAAGATAGAAAATACCAACGCCAGCCCATGCTCTTCTTCCAGTGTACGAGAGACAGAGCCTATACAGAGGAAGCTCCTCTTCAACGAACAATCCTAACCATTTTCCATACTCTTATGATTTAAGGAGAAAACGACAGGGTACTCTACATAAAAGCATTTCAATGTAATAAGCCTGCGTGTGGTTGAGGTACGTATACGCGACTGAAGTGCGTGTAAGTAATTATGGTGCCTGTGCGTGATTGATGCCTCATTTTCAAGCGGCTTGAGACCCAAGAATGGATGTCCCTATGCTATATTCTATTCCATGTCCTGGCTCTCTGAGAAAATATTGATCTACATTAGGAGTTTATATTTTAACAATTTGCAGTTTTAATTAAGGGTTCACTCGTTTTACGTCACATGATAAAATAATTTCTAACAACTTTTTTCTTTGAGTACTTTGCTAGACTCTAAGCTCATGCTCTTTAAGATGCAACATAAAATGCATATCTAAGCATATTATCTTCATACACTACAAGAGCTTTCAACGCAAATCAGTAAAAAGTTTGCAAATGAACAAATATAGAATATATAAAAAAGATCTTTGAATCTACATGAATCAACTAGAAAAATACTATCACTGAAAAATCAAAGAAAGTCATTTCGAAATTAAAGTCGATGTCGAGAACTATAGAATTGATAAATTTGTTACGCCTATACCGTAAAATTATGTATGTTACGGTACGGACGAACTAGCCAGCTACGTGTGGGCGAACAAGCCAGCTACGTGAGGGCGAACGACCCAGCTACGTGTGGGCGAACAACCCAGCTACGTGTGGGCGAACAAGCCAGCTACGTGTGGGCGAACAACCCAGCTACGTGTGGGCGAACAAGCCAGCTACGTGTGGGCGAACAGCCCAGCTACGTGTGGGCGAACAGCCCAGCTACGTGTGGGCGAACGACCAAGCTACGTGTGGGCGAACAACCCAGCTACGTGAGGGCGAACAAGCCGGCTACATGTAAGGGGGCGGCACCATGCACGCGAGTCAAAGAAGAAGACAAACGTCAATGGCTATGGTGTCGGCGTCGAGAGGCCGCACTTGCTCTATGCTGATGGAGACGAAGGCTGGGTGGTTGAGTGCCTTGTGGATGCCAGGCCTAGGGTCCCCTTGTATGGGTGGTGGGGGAGGTTGCAAGGTGTGTACGCTGCTACGCCGCCTCAGTACATCTCGTAGACGGCAGCTGGCCACACAGCCGCTCACTCTGGTGTCACATCACGCAGGACAGAGTGAGAAGAGTACAGTATGTTCCAATCAGTCAACAGTCTCTGACTCTGGCGTCACATCACGCAGGACAGAGTGAGAAGAATACAGTATGTTCCAATCAGTCAACACACAGCCTCTCCCTCAGGCACCACATCACGCAGGACAGAGTGAGAAGAGTACAGTATCTTCCAATAAGTCAACACACTCTCTCACTCTGGTGCCACATCACGTAGGACAGAGTGAGAAGAGTACAGTATCTTCCAATAAGTCAACACAGTCTCTGACTCTGGCGCCACATCACGCAGGACAGAGTGAGAAGAATACAGTATCTTCCAATAAGTCAACACAGTCTCTGACTCTGGCGCCACATCACGCAGGACAGAGTGAGAAGAGTACAGTATGTTCCAATAAGTCAACACAGTCTCTGACTCTGGCGCCACATCACGCAGGACAGAGTGAGAAGAATACAGTATGTTCCAATCAGTCAACACACAGCTTCTCCCTCAGGCACCACATCACGCAGGACAGTTATTGAAGAACAGGAAGCTTCCATAAGTTAACACAAGTTTGTTCCTTTCATTCAGAAGCGTTCACACCTGACGGTAGGGGAAATACTAAACGCTGAGTTAACGATAACGTATATCACTCTTACTCGTATAACCCAATACCTATTAATCAAGGTACCACCAAACAAGTTCAGATTATTATGGCAAACAGTTTGAAATCATTACTATTTATGGTTGTAACTTTATTTCACGAAAATTATAGAGTAACTGTTTCGACGTAGTTTCAGAAGATGTTGAAATGCAGAATCTATGTTAATATATTGTACTGAAAGCAGAGATTAACAAACATACTGTTTGTTCCGTTACCCTTTAATGGCAATGATAGTTATGTTTTCACAATATTGTGTTCAATCAAAATCACATTTATAGACATACAGGAGCTTAAGCATGTATAGAAATTTTATAGCAGTAGTGAAACATTCAATCAGTTATTAAATAATTATAGCTTGGAGTCTGCAACTCTAGTTGAGCATGATGTACGTCACAGATGACCTGAACAGGTAACAGTAGCATGTCTTAAAACTAGAGCCCGACTTTGTCAGCTCTTGTAAAATTCAGTGACATTCCAAGCGGATCTTCAGTGAAAATTAAAACAATACAGATGTAATATAATACGCATGACCACCGTACACATGACCACCATGAACCTGACTACCGTACATACACATGACCGCCGAACACATGACCACCATACATACACATGACCACCATACATACACATGATCACCATACATACACATGACCACCATACATACACATGACCACCATACACAGGACCACTACACATATGACCACCATACGAACGCATGATCTCCTTCTCAAATAAAAAACAATATTCTATGCAAAGGCTAACGTCCTAGCTGAAAAGAAAATTTCAAAGTATGCTATGCCACACTTCCTACTTATTTCATTCATGATCCTGGTGGCACATGATGTCCTTTGAAATAAGACAGCACGCATTCTTTAAAAATATAGAACATATATTGTCGTTAATGTTTTGATTTTATTTCCGATATTCCTTAGAAAATAAAACGTTTTGACGTTGCAAAGAATTCTGTATCAAACGAAATTATAATATCAGTGGTGAATCATGTATCCTTTAAGAAAATCGAACACCAGGCTGTAGCGAAAGTTTTGTCCGTTTTTTGAGTTAACATTTCATGGCATCATTACATCAATTGAACTTATATAGGACACATGTGTACCCTTCTAAAAAATCACTAAAATAATATATATATATATATATATATATATATATATATATATATATATATATATATATATATATATCTTGCTTGCATGGCATTTCAATAGGAGTTATTTATTATAATAATATTATTAAAATCTACAAAAAGAAATAATATTTTAGTGATTTAAATTGCTACACATATATTTATAAGTCAAGTTGATGTAATGATACCCTAAACTTTTAATTCAAAATACGAACAGAACTTTCGTTACAACTTAATTTTAAAGATTCTTTAAGAAGATCAAAGATTTCACTGAAAATCAAAGACGAATCAGCATTTTTCCGGTCTTTCGCTTCATAAAAAGAAAAAGCAAGGCTCACGATGACGGCTTCGGCTGCTCCGTAGCGATGAGACATTCTGTGTCCGAGTTGAAGTTTCCGATGGTAGCGTCTCCGAAAGTCCCGCTCACCTGGTAACGAACACGAATTTAAAGGCCATTAAAATAGGAACAATAAATTTTAGCTAATATTTTTTATGAGATAAATAATCCTAATTACCATTATCTTAAGCCATTCCTAATAAGCTTCTCTACCGGGACTATGATATATAAACGCACAGCATTTCGATTTAAAATTGTGTTTTAATTTTTTATTGAATTTTTACTTCGTGTGATTGGGTATAACTGGAGAATATTTATTTTGTTTCTGAAAAATACACTGAATGATAAGTTTATTTCACATCCACTATAAACTGCTGCATTCAAATTTGGTCTGTAAATCCCTTCAGTTGTTGTGTATAGTTCTATATTTTATTAACAAAAACCTTTAAGAATTTGGTTGCACTTTAAACTATTAACGCATGGTGATTATAAACTTGATAGTTATAAACAATCTATTTCTACCCTATATTCTTTTTGTTCACATATTCATACTATGTGAATGATATTTATACGGTGAATGCCATTTAAGATAAAAGAACATGACTGTACTAAATAGGATATAAGTCCCTATTGATTAGTTTCACACTGAGTAACTCAAGACATGAAATTGTTACAGCATTTCACAAACGATTTTAGTATCTTTTTATCACGACACCATCCTGGTGTTGATGTGCCACTTACCAGTAATACGTTCAAACACAAACAGCATTCACAAACTCACATTTATGAGATATTTCATTAATCGTTGTAGAAGAGTGGTCACTTGATTTGTAGTAAGAAACAGGAATGTAACAGAGATCCTCGATACTGACCATGCTAGAGTCTGAACTTCTTCTAGTGGCAACGCAGTCGGAGAGGTCGGTGAGGAGCAGTTTCTGGAAGGCTGTGCTGGCGGCAGCTACGAGAAATCTGTGCACGTGGATGATAGTGGAGCCAGCGATGAGGACCAGGTCTGTGAAGGCTGAACACTGGTAAAGACAGTGCAAGTCGTCTGCAAAGCTGCTTGCTGCAACGTCTGGCTGACAAGGGGTTGGCTTCGGAGGACGGAAGGGCGCCTGCAAAATATCAGCGTTTTGTAGCTTTAAATGATACAGGTGAACCATAAAATTCCATATATTTTGAAATTTGAGATAAACTATTCCACTGTATAGTAATACACAGTTTGTTGCTTGCTTGGTCCGTCTCTCTATGACGCTCTCAAGGATTTAGATAGGAGAAAATTCGGTAGGGTATACATGTTTTGTAAGCATTGTATTCTGGATACCAAAGGCACATCCTTAAATGTGGAAACTCCTTCGCAAAGCCCGCGTCCACTGGCTAATCAAACGAAAAAGTTCAGTCAACAACACCTAAATTTTCACGCGTGGGTCTACTAGTTAGACATATAACCAATATCTCTCTACCAATTTATCCAAGAAAAACTTTTTGCTCCTAGTTCAATTTGGCGGTATTAAGTAAATATATTTTCAAAGGGAAATTGATCGCATGGGAAGGTATGGGGGAAAATATCTTATTTACTAGGAATTTGTGTTCTATATCAGAAAAGATGTTGGCAACTATAGCGTTGTATCGGTCACTTTAGTTCATGGTTAACTTACACTTCTCAAAAGAAATGGGAAGTCATTTTTATAAAAGTTTCTTATCATATGAGTCATGAATGACTAACCACTAGTAAAATCCACTACGTTAAAAATGAGAAAGCTACAGCCATCATAGAAAAATATTCCAAATTTACTGTTTGTAAACCACTTCAGTAATCTATACTGCTGAGATCGAATTTAACGTCAACCAAAAGTTTATCTCTTGTATTTCAAATGTTATTCATAAAGAGAATTACGACACTAATGAAGAAGAAATGCAACAGAACATAGGGATAGGGATAAAATACTACGTGAAGAGGAAAAATTGAATTTCTGCATGAACCTTCTCATACCTTAAAGTCCCAGGGACTTTGGGCGAAAGTGTAGAAGACTTGAAAATATTGAATATTTTTGTTCAGCCATCTGTATTTTTATTCTGCCATCAACGTCAATGTTTTCATGCCCAGCAGAAATTAGTAATGTTTATCTGCAGATATTCTAAGAAAGTGTCTTCGCGTTCGTTGAAAGCAATTCAATGTACAATTCATATAAAGACTATATCAAGTCATGATCTCATTACTTTTCATGACCTCAAAATTACTAAAATGAATGAACACGATAAATGGCATCTTACGCCCAGCAGCTAATTTCTATCTATTCGTATTAGGCATTTAATGTATACGATTTTTATTTCATTACTTACTTTTCTCATGAAAAAATTCTATTACACCCACAACAAATTTAAGCTCTAGCAAGTAACTTTTCCGTGTCATATAAACGTCCCCTTATTGGTTATTTAATAGTTTTTCAGTCCACGGAAATTGGGTAAAAATGAAATCCTTCCTGCTTGTTAGAGAAGAAATGGAAATCTAATTTCGATTAGTACTCAAAAATAAAGGCGAAGCACGGACCTGCACGAGAGGCCGTTGGACTTTTTTTAAATTGGTCATCCAGAATCTCTGATGCCGTCTGGCGACGAGGGCAGCTCGAATCACGTTATCAAAGACTTCTGGGACTCCGTAGTAGCTCAGTACAGACGCCTCGTAATACTCCACTCCCATCTCGCGGGCAACCGCACGACCCTCTCCGGGCATGACAAGGTCGCATTCTCGTGTCGCCCTAGTAAGCATCAATGCAGTGTAAAAATATTATGTGAGAGGCGTGAGAATACAAGAAATCAAAGCCCTGAACTAAGTATGCCACGTTTTGGTACATAACACATTTGGGGTTTTTTGAATTAAGAGTACAGCAATGCAGCGTTTTTAGCTTTCCTTTCATCGTGACGAAAAAGAAGTTGAAAATTCGTATGATTGAATCCAAAAACAATGTAGTAAAGATATCTAATACTAACTACATTTTTTCATGAGAAAAATTTAAGAACGGTTTACTAACAGAACCGTTGTTCAATAATTTTTTCAATGATTTGCCTCGAGTTCTTTCTTTTTCAATTTACTGAAAAACACAATGAATGAGTTCTCAGATTCCTTGTTCGGCTTCCACAGTATCGCACTTCATCGTTCGATAAACAAAATCGAGATTTTCCTTCTCCTTCTAAAATTGAGGAAGCTCCCAAGGACATCTTACCTAACAAGTGGAGAACGCTCTCTGCAATATCTCTTGTACTCGTCATCTTTGCAGATGTGTCTGAGGTCATTCTTGCATCCGACCAGCAAAATTGGGGTGTTGGGGCAGAATTTTCTGATCTCCGGGTACCAGATGACACGACAGTTGCGCAGCGACACGGGACTCGCCACTGAGAAGCACAGCAGCACCACGTCTGATCTGCTCAGTGCAGGACGAGCTTAAAGAAAATAAAGTTTAAACAACTATTGAAAAATATCTTTCTCAAATGTTCACTAAGAGGGGAAATAAAAAACTACACACAACGTGTGGCATTGCATTTCAAGAAAATGTAACAATACCCCAAAATTGCTCTGTCTTCGAGCAATACGCAAATAGGGACTACAGAAATGGTCTATAAAGATCTTGTTACCAAAAAGAATATTTGGAAATGAATATTTAACGACAACCCAATGCTATAGTGCTAAATTGTTGTCAAAATACACGCACTAAATCAACTAAAACCTGATCTACGCCTGCTCAAGCTTTAAAATTAATGAAAATCCTAATAACTGATACTCTGTGACGAGCTTTGAGTTGGAACATATTCTTGATGGTCATCTCCAGAGACAGGTGAGCGCATTTTAAGGGTTGCTGACTCAGATTAAAACACAATTAAACCTGCATTCTTGAAAAATTACTTCTACTAACCAGAGCGCAGTCAGCAACAGTAGAATATAGAAACTCAAGTAGTACTATGATACTACAAGTGAAAAAAAACACAAGTGGCTCTTGATTATGTTCATCTGAACAACCTTTCTTAAAACGCGCAAAAGTATTGCAATCCATCAGCGTAATAAGTTCACGTTCACAAAACTAGTCGATCAATAAACTATGTTTTAAGATATCACAGACAGCTTTCAGCTACACTGAATGAGGTACAATGCATTGTCAGTGCAACACAAACCTGCCGTAAGCGAATCTTCGGTCTTTGTCATGGTCTCCAAAAGTGTCCCAAAGCCTGAGGGAGACGTTGACTCCGTCCACCACCACCCACGAGCGCTCCAGCACCTTGCACGGAACACAAGTACGTTAGAGAACAAAATTGGACTGCAAAAGATTTCACAAATTAGTAGATCACGAATAGCATAGCGCAATTATCCTAAACCTCTTACACAGATGTTCAACAATGAGCACGACGAATTTTATAGACTTTGTTTATTAAATAAACAAATATATACAAATGCACTAAAATACAACAGTAAATATCTAATAAATGTAATTTAACTCATTTCATTTAACATGCATCCGTCTGCATCGACAACGAACTGAAACACTTGATGACCTGCACGAGTCAAGTATAACTTTTTGATTGATTTTGGCCCATTTCATTTTCAGTTTTGACTTCAGTGCCTCCAAATTTTAGTGATGGGTCGCTGACACCTTGCTCTCTAGTATGCTGTAATCGAGAGGATTCAGTTCTGGCGATGCAGGAGGCCACTTCTCCTTCGAAATAAAAGGGAAAATACTGGGTTCTAACCACTCTTGTGTTTTATTATATCCTTGCGAGGGTACAAAATTATGCTGAATTGACCACTGGCGTTTTTTAAATGGTTTTAAGCCCAAGACAAGAATGACTGCAAGAATATCATTGTGGTAATTTCTTCGATCAACTTAATCATTTTTTCCACAATGACCAATGGACTTGTTCCCGTTTCAGTGCTCGCTGCCCAAGCCACCACTGACGCCGCTCTTTATCTTCGACTGATTACCAGTGTCAATCTCACTTGTCTCATACAAAACAGATCATTTTGTACGCTAAATTTTCGCTCGACATAAAATTTCTTTCGTCACTGATTACGAGGCTCGGTAACGTGCCTTCGCGAATAAAAGTAAAGGATTTTAGCTTCCTCCGTACGTTTGTCCCAAAGTTTCACAGATAACAGCTGTTTCTTATGACGTTTATAAGAAGATATCATCATAATAGTGGACATAGATTCGACGGAAACGTTTACCTTTTTTTGCAAATTTCTGAGGCCTCTCTTTGAGTTTTTTCTGCATGGTGTGCACTAGCTTTTGCCGCTAAATGCGGACAGCAAATTGTATAGGGCCCTCACTTTTTAGTGTACCCGGATGTTCGTCCTTGCTTTTTTGCCCATCAGGTGCCGATCCACAATCCAAATCATCAGTATACACTCCATCTTCAAAGCTGAATAACCACCGTCGAGAACCTACCTCTTTACGGACCGGATTCTGATTCATGGCTCAAATAATCACAACATTGCTCCATCTTAAACATTGGTCAACGACAATCTAAGACTCACCTCTTTGCAGACACGGTACTGATCTATGGCCCATACGGTGGGTACGTGAGTGTTGAGCAGCTCTGCGAGTGAGAACTGTTTGTTGCTGGCACGAGCCCACACAAGGCGGGTTTTGCCCACCGCTGTGTCGCCCACAACGACGCATTTCACAAGCTCCTGGTGCGGCTGCTCGTTATCCATACTTGCCAGCGCCCATCACGGTGAGCACCATCACTGGAAAGAGCGTAGACAGATATTTAGGTATCCGACTACGACGAAAACGAGACCTGCTAGAACCAGTAAATAATCCATTCAGAAGTGATAAAGCGATATATTTTAATTGTTTATCTGCCCCTATGCTACACTTGAGTTAAACTTTCATACATGGAATAAATTGATCTAAGAAAAAGCGGTCTTGTCATACACCCAAGTGGCGGTTCGAGGATTGTTATTTTTAGGCTTAAATTGGCTGTTTTCAGTTCGATGAACAGACCGACTTATAGCACTGACCTACACTATTAAACAAAACATTCGAAAAGTAAAATTTATAGTCCATGCTATCAGTAAAACTAGAAACTTGAAAAACAAACGTAAATAATGCCAATACAGACTATAATGCTTTTAAATATATAACAAAAAGGTATTAATGATGTTAATCAAGGCTATCATAATAATAAGTCGCAACTCCTTTGATGGCCAGAAAAGATTCAAAACATTTATTTTACGATATGACCATGTTCTCGCATGCATTAGCCGAACTTTTCCGCGATTTTTCAACACGTATTCAATCTAAATTTATTGGACCAAATAGCTAAATATCAAACTCTTCTCAAAAATTACCTTTTGAATTCAAGCCAGGAATGTAACAAGGCTGTCCTAACTTAGTATAACAAGCCATGACCTACTTGGTTGCTTACAATGATGTGGATGATTGGTCGTTGTCTCGCTGAATTATTATAGGTCTTCCGTTCTTGAATCTCGTGGTAGAGTTAACAAATTATTTTTTTAAAACTGTGAAATATTGCAGAGAGTTCATCATTCTATGTACGCTGTAATTCATTGAACATCCTTTGGCAGAAGCGATCTCATTTGTCATTCAACAGGATCTGAATGGAAGCAGAGTCTTGCGCCAGCTTTAGCAGACTCGAGGCTAATTTTGTTCACACACAGAAAAGAGTTGTCTTAAAAGCACTTAAACCTAGAAATTTCTCAGACTGAACACCAGCTGTTCTTGACGAGAGGGAGTAGTATCTTTGAAAAGATATACTACTCAAGGCCGACCATTTATTGCTGGTGAACACAATTATTTGTGTTTATCTGTTTTATCAATATTCCTGAAACTAAGTCACATCAGAGATAAACCAAAGATTCACCGGTTCCCATGCATTCTCCATTCCACACTTCTTCTGATCTATAATTTTGAAAACTCTACACACTTAGTTTCACCTTAAATTCCTCTCATTCAGTGCGTTCAATTGTGTATCGATCGAAATCCCAATCAAACTATACCGTATCACACACCTCTCTCTTTACTTCAATACTTATTGTCTTGCTTCCACTCATCTACGCTCTGAATGCGCTTAATCCCCCTCAATAAGCTGCCTCGAAATTTTTGCAACAACTCTCACATAATACAACACATGAGCAAGATACAGAAAACTCTGTGGCTCGGCATTCATCCAGCTCGTCATCGAACTGAGAACTAAACACTTGCATGAACATTTCTAAAACATGGCCACCTGACGTCTTGAAAACAAGAATTCACGGGAACTTCGTGATAAATCTAGACTGCCCGCTAGAAACGACCAGCAGCTCCGTAACTACGTGGAAACTAGCGCTTTAATAAGCAAAAAGAGGAGAAAACAGCCCCCTTCCCCGTGAGAGGTGCGATCAGCTGACGGGCGAAGGAGCAACAAACGTGGGCGGCATCCACGACGTAGTCTCCTCTCCTTCCCTCTCTCTCTCTTGCACAGCTCTTGCTCAAACCTGACGCCATCTTCCTTTCTCTTTTCATTACGCCACAACATTACGCAAACTTAAATCCATGGTGCAATATTATTCCCCGTATTTGAATTGTAAAAGCAGACAACTTTCAAGAAATGGTAAAAGAGTTAGAACTAAGAACGAATATAGTTGAGTAAAATCTCACCTGGTTTCATCATCTAAATAATCTTAAGAATACATGTAACTCATGTGAAATCCTTGAAAAATAGCATTGCCTGAAAAGAAATTTTCAATGTTGCCTATCTAATGTCATATCTAGTTGTGATAATCATCTATTTTTGTCGAGGCACAGCAAATTAATGTATGGAAAAACGTTTTGAAAATAAAACCAAACACCTATAAGAAAATGGCAACGTCGTGTAAATTGAAGGAATAGTAATTACACGGCCACCGTCAGCAACTCAGCCAAGAGATGGCAACCACGTAAGAACTGAAGACATGATCTCAAAATTCACTGCAAACACAAAAGTCTCTAGTAAAATTGTCCCTCGAAGAGACAATAGCACAAACAGCTATACATTCCGAGCAGCGAGTGGTAGTTGTAGGACCACATGATGAGCGTGTGACGCTGCTGCTGCTGCGCCATGTTCTCCATCACAATCAATAGACAACATCTTAGAAACACACTACCGACTGACTAGCTTTCACGCTCCCTTCCATTCCAATTTATAGTTCAATATATTAACTAAAAAGTGGTGGTTGTATTTCTGCTCAGCTTCAAGTTAGTTTTTCTTTAAAATCAGAACAATTATTTCTGCTCAAGAACGACAGCAGGAATTTTTACAAATCAAGATGACACAAGAGGAAATACGAATTTTCACTTTCTGTTGTTTTCATGATGAGGAAAAATGCTAGAAATCTCTACTCGCCGTCTAGAAAAACGTAAACGACTGTTTCTATTGCGAATTCCCACTGCCCCGCTGCTGAAAGCGTAGTGTCATTGTCAGTGATCAAAGCGGGGCTAGAGCTCAATGCCTCTAGTAATTATACTCTCCGTGGCAAGTTATACAAGCGTATGAGTCCAACGTTTTGTATCGTAATTCTTTGCCTAAATCAACAAAGGTGAGTCTTCCATTGCGGCACGGTTGCTTCTTTCTTAAATAAAGGAGAAAATATCAATGCTTATCCCACAAACTGATAATACAATTTAACACAAAACACAGCACACCCCTTTCTCAGAGTTACGATACATTTACTTTGCTTGGTATTGAATTTCATTTCCGTACACAAATTTGCAGTATTACAGCTCACTTGTGTTTCTTACTTTGAAAAACTTCTACAAATATTCAGCCCTCTCAATAAGAATCTTGTTTGTAAATCCCGAGCTCTTTTTTCTTTAGCACAGGCTAGCCATAAAATAAAAATGGGCGATATGTGGCTAGAATGTTATCGTAATTAACACATGGCGATTACGAGCCCTGGAGACCGACGAAACATTTGGAAATTTACGAGTCTCTGCTGTGTGAGAAATCCCACTTGATGTCTTGTGAAATTAAATTTAAATAAATTCGGTTAGTCCCCTACAGATGCACAGCGTGTATACATTAGTGTTCCACAAAATACAAAGGTAATAGTTAAGCTCCGGCATGTTGCTTCTAAACAACTAAATTAACGTAACTGATAAAATTAGTGCTAGAGGTACGATTAAATTACGTTACTAATCATACGTTCCAGAGTACATCGCATGCAACTTTTGTCAATTTTTATCGCTAATAATATATGATAATAAAATTAAAAATTCACTGTGATTTAGAGTTCTCAAATTTAATACTTATGGTACAAAAACTCGCATAATCATAAAATACTATAATGATAAATTCTTTCGTCAATCTTTTTACTGATATTTCTCAACATTTTAGTCAGCAATTCCGGACTGAGCAGCGCTACCAAGCACCGCTAGTTGCGACTCTTAAAGAATATCGATGCGTTTTATGACAACGAACAGACCTGCGAGACGCAGGAAACATTTAGCTATCGATTATGAAGAGCGTCACTCAGTACATATAAGGCTCGTCTATTGCATCAAATCAAAATTCCAGTATAACATTCCATTGTACAAGGGATCCACTAATGCGATATTTGCCCCAAAAAATTCTCTCTCAATGCTTCTCATTTGGTTCCCATAAAAAAAATGTCCTTTGAAGCAAATAACCAATGTTACTGAACAAATTTAGACAGTCTTTTCTTCGTCTACAAAAGAATGTGAGTTCAAGTTCTTTCAATAAATGATAAAAAATGTTTCTGCACTGTTACCTCGAAAGAAGGAAACCTAGATCTGTTTGAGGTAGTTTATTAATAGTCACATTATGTGTACTCAACTATATTATTCCTTAGTAAAAATCTTTGCATTCACGGCTCACAAACATCTCCTAAACAATATTTCCGTCTGAGAACTTGCCTTTGAATATGTAGGTCAGATACGCCTACTACAGCTCCACAAACTTCATTTTCAGATTACTACACATGTACACAAACAAGCGATATTTGCTCAGTCATTGCGAATTAATGCACTGTGCAGATAAAAAATTATGCGCGTGAGAGTAGTACTAAGCTTTAGAAAATCCGTATTTTTGATAATATGTTTCATATGTTGTTTTTGAACTGCATAAATAATTGAAAATCAGTCGAACTCAGACTATGACATTGAGGGAAAGAGCCACATAAACATGGCACAAACTATAAAGGTGGTAACCTCACATAAAATATAAAACATATAAAATATAATAACATCAGCCTCACATTAACGCTGCTACAAACGAATCCATAATGCACACAGCACATTGCAACTACAGTGTTATCAGTGTTCTAAATTTAATGATGAAGTCAGAAACATCTAACCGCAAACACTGAGCATTAAAAGAGAAGTCTCACTATAAAATTAGAATTTATGGTTGTCGCATGACACCCACCACGCATCACATGAAGAGCAATGGCCGTTCGGCGAAAGCTTTGGTTCAGCAGTTTGCAGTGATAATCAATGTCAGAGAGAAGCGTAATTTTGCAGGTGATAATATCGATATTGGAACGCTAGAATAATAGAGAAACAGAGATTCCATCAATGGTTCTGCTCATACATAAAAAAAGTACAGCATGCGCATTTCTTTCTTTCAGTAGCGTGCACCAGAGTGCAGAAACTACATAACTCATTGAAGAACATTGTACTAGACCAATATTAGGAAAGCGGACCTTACAACGTGCATTAAGACAAACACTTTGTTCGAAAACGAGAGTAATTCCAAGCTAAACAAGATATTCCAACATCGTTATTTAAAATGCTAAGATTTGCTATTATCAAGCATCATTGTACAGTGCATTCTATTAAACAACATAATGTTCGCTTTCAGCTTTTCATTCAAGCTTTTATGCAGCGAATACGACAATGAATTTATGATAAAGCAGCTAGGATAATGTTCTCACATACAACAGCTTAAAAAGTTCAGTTTCAATAGGACGAATCAAAACGGTTTAAGCCTGGACATTGAGCTGCGTTAAAAATAGTTCTGCAATAAAGTTAATCTAAACATGTACATGTTCCTATAGACACCAATGGATAACTGAATTTGAGATCAATGTGCTCCCACATCGGAATTCGCAAGCACGAAAAATTCATTCATTCGAATGAAAAATATCTACATGAGCCCAGAAAACAGTGCTATTTAAAACCACCATTTTAGAGCCAAATGAAATATCAGGTACTAGATTGATTAGGCGAAACTACATACCAGTTATCTTCTATCCTGACTAGTCCATGCCCCATAGTGCCGCAATGTTAGACTATTATAATGATAAAACTAATTACCTATGTTATTTCATCAGGTGAGCATTATACTGATAGGGCATAAAAATATTACAATATGCTTTTACTTTCAATTGTAGTCGTTTTCAAAACTGCTTGAAGAAACGTAAAACTAAGGAAATATACAAATTTCCTGAAAAACGCTCACCAGCAGTTGATGTTCCAAACGAATAATTCTAGTTCAACATTTTAAACAAAAATAATTCCAATTTAGAAATTAGAATTTTTAGCAAGATGTGAATCAATACTATTATACAATAATCGAAGTACAACCCTATATTGACCATGGCACATCGATGCACTGCAATGCATAGGGAGTTAGCTTCCACTGCAATCAATGGCTAGCGGCCAGTGCTTGTGTTGCAGCACATGTCTCTGGTTCCGAGTCTCCACGCAACACTCAAATTTCTCCTGTTTGTGACGTAGGGAAGCCAGGAAGACTGACTGACCATTTTCTGAAACTTCCAGCTTAGTTCTATGTGTCCCTACAAGCCTCTAACTCAAGTCACAACACAGAAAGACGGGAACAGTGACTGGTGGCATAATTCCTAGTTTTAAAATGTTAGCTTTAAAAATTAAAAACACAAAGTTTATGTACTGTATACGTGACTGGAAATTAAGTTTCTTTCTTTCTGTTTTTTTTTTGGTCCACACATTTCTCACACGTCTGTCTCAATTTCTGAAAATAAGACCAAAATAATTTCGCAAAAATGTTAAGTAATTTAAAACTTGTTTATCAAGCATCACTCAAGCAGGTAGCCCAATATGAAACTAAAGTGGATTTGACGTATTGTTCATTGCAAAAAAGGGGTTTGCATTCGCCAAGTTATATGCTACGAGACGAAACAACTTTTGCTGGAAATAGATTTTCGACATGAAAAATATATTTCTCGGAGAACTATTGGACAGATTTCATTCCTGGCGTGCATCAGCGTACGTTAAAATTTCTGGGAAGAATTATTCAGCTTCATTGTGAAATAGAAGTTTTAAAACTAGCAATTCTAGAACTAGTAATTCCTCAACTATCTTTTCAGAGATATGTCAGAACGTTCTCAAAATGCACTCATAGAAAAGAAAAACACAGCAAATAACAAACTGATAACCAAATCCGGCTAGAAATGAAGCAATCATCTAATGTACAGCGGATTTTCTCTTCCATCGTAAACCATTTGTAGCAATTTTACTTCCATACTGAAGGGCATTGCGGCCTCCAGGATAGGAAAAGGCCAAGCACTGTTAGACGGATTATATTGTTACACGTATGCGACATGTAGCGGATATACAGACCTGTAAGTTTAAGCTCATGTTACCGACAATAATCATGACACAGAATGACTATACATATGCTACTCACATATAAAATCTACGTTTTTATCTCACAAGTAGATGAGCTTCATAAGTAAATATCAGCGAGGACCAGATTTGTAGAAGCTTACTTCTATACAGATTCTTTTTCAGAACTCGGAACGTTTACTTTTTCATACTGTTCGAGATTTATCTTCAAATCTAAGGAGAGTTTTTAAAATAAAGAACTCACGTAAGTTTTTCAGTCACCTCCACTACAAGTATCCTACAGCTTTTCTTGCGCTCTGATACAGAGTTAGCATAAATAAAAATACAACGTGGTACACTTCATCCGTAATATTAAACGTTTTTTAGTTGATCCTATGTAATTTATAGCACTAAATTGCTACTGTGCATGCATAAAATATTTTCTGAGGTGAAAAACAAAAGTAATCAACATATCACTGCACCGACCCTGACGGCCAGCAAGGAAAACGCTCTCCTGAGGGACACTGCGTAGTACGATAACTCTTGTTACGTTATGCATTTATTTTTGAATTTATATGATCCACTCTATAGAGAGAAAACGGAAGGAACAAGATTTTCAGTGTACTATCAAAGAGATTTGCGTTCAAGCTAAACAAAACGAAGGTTCATTGCTTGCTACAACTTGTGAAAGAAGTCAATAAACGAGCTACTATTAATCGAAATTAAAGCCCAGGTAGTCTGAGCAAATAACGGAAAATTTAGAAACTGCTTCATAAAGGTGAGTTCGAGTTCTGGAGCGAGTCCTTCCACAACCAAAAACTTCGTAGTTGCTTTCCCATTAAAATAAAAAATTCGCAACCTCAGCCTCATTGTCAGACAAAATGTTAAGCGATGTTTCAATACGAGGTCAGCAACCCCACAAGCTCCCAAAAAGAAGAGATCGTTGTGCTCATCGTGATCAAGCAGTGCACTTTTTACACCGGAGGTAAAACATTAACTCCAGACAAAAGACTCTGCCATTTATTAAGAAACCGACGTTGCCTCATTGCTGATAGAGAAGTAAAACTTTGCGTTATTTCCTTGCTGGAAATACCTCGGAGGGCAAACACCTGTGAGCAAAAGCTCATTAATAAGCGCTAGATAGCCTTATCTTTACTGCTGCCCTAAAGACTTCATAAAACCGAATGCAACCAGAGTCAGAGAGGTCAATCTTATGAAATCAATGAGTTTTTAGTAACTTGGGGCCTATTAACAATTATAGGTCAAGTATCATGCTGTTCTACATGCATGTATTGCAGGATATACATGTGCAAGTGATTATGCTATTTATGTGAAACTCATTTCCCTATAGAGCACAATTTTTATTTTCCTCAAATGATGAAATCACCAATTGAAAAATATCGACAATGCTACAAAAATGAACTTCCACGATGTTTCAGAGTAACGAGACTCAGTCTCGCACAACTCCATTCAAGTTCCGAAAATAGCTGGAAAGAGTAGGAATCAAGTTTACAAAAAAAAAATATTTAGCTTACACTTACCTATTGGAGAAGCTTTTTGTAATACACACAGTTCAGACACCGTCATTTGGAAGAAAATGAGCGTGTTCGACTTCAGCTGTTTTTGAAACAGAATTTAGTACTATTCACATGAAGCATATCTGCTCATAAAGTTTAAATTATCTTAATGAATACTATGCATAATGGATTAAGCAGTATTTGAACGAATCATGCTCGTAACAAATTACAAAACATTTATTCTTTCACAAACAGTGGAACAAGATGACAGTCTCTCGGTATCTTTCAGCGGTTGTTATACAGTCGATTTTTTCTGTTTATTTTCCCCTCGGAGTAATATATTTTTACCGTATTTAGAGAAAATATTCTAGAATAAAGTACCTTGAAATTGAAACACCTTATTTTTAAAAGAAGTGGATCGCATCTTGGCTTTCAAATAAGAACTAACAAATGGCAATAACAAATGTATCAGACTTGGAATTGAATCCTACTCGAATTACACATCCTACAGTAAATTGATTAAACATCTATTTAACGCTCATGATTTTAGCTAATAGTTTACTTTGAGACTCAGACTAGATGGCTGTGAAATTTCATATCAGAAGCTGGAGTCGCTTTGCAGGAAATGAGCCAGTCGCCGCACCAGCCACAACTCAGTTTAATAATGCCTCTTTAGTTACTTCCTAAATGAGTGTTACACTTGCAACATGAATTTTTCACTCTCTCCACGCCAGAAATAAGCATTACTGCGGACTCGAGTGCCAACAAGAAAGCATTCACTTGCCCTGGCAACTTAGTTTTACTAACTTTGACGCCAGAAATAAAATATTCATAACATACGAGTTCATTCTTTCGTATAAGTTACGCAATACGAGTACATATTCATTGAGGTTTCTTTCTACATGAAAAAGAAGAAAATGCAAGCGACTTCTAAAAGAATTAAATTTTTAAACACCGGAGTTGTATAACAAAGCACCTTAATGTATAACAAAGCACCTTAATGTATAACAAAGCACCTTAATGTATAACAAAGCACCTTAATGGTATAACAAAGCACCTTAATGGTATAACAAAGCACCTTAATGACCAAAATCTTATTAATGACACCCAGCACGGTTTCAGAGAAAAACGTAGCTGCCTCACAAATC
>VCRD01001777.1:5221-26463 GCA_006783055.1 Trinorchestia longiramus
ACAGGAGCTCACGGTGCAAAAAAATGGTACAATAGCTCACGGTGCAAAAAAAATGGTACAATAGATCACTGTACAAAAAAATGGCACTATAGCTCAAGGTGCAAAAAAAAACAATAGCTCACGGTGCAAAAAAACAATAGCTCACCTGAGATCCTGCCGGTTGGGTTTGAGATGCAGACACTCCCACACCCAGGGGGCTGGGAGCGTCGTGGGGTGAAGATGGAGAGCGGAGGGTCCACATACCATCTAGCTGCACCTTGAGGTTTAGCTCTGCAGTTCGGGGAGGTTGAGGAGCACTACACGGTGGTGCGGGAGCACTGCACGGTGGTGCGGGAGCACTGCAGGGTGGTGCGGGAGCACTGCAGGGTGGTGCGGGAGCACTGCAGGGTGGTGCGGGAGCATTGCACGGTGGGGCGGGATCAATACACGGTGGTGCGGGAGCACTGCATGGTGGTACGGGAGCACCGTATATTGGTGGGGGAGCACTGCATGGTGGTACGGGAGCACTGCAGGGTGGTACGGGAGCACTGCATAATGGGGGAGCAATACCTGACGTTGGGGGAGCACCTTCAGTAGATTTATTCAATAGTTTTAGCTTCAGTTTCTTGAGCGCTTCTTCGTTTTGCTGGATAGTTTTGTCCTACGGCAAAAAAAAACAAGTAACGATTTTTGTTGATGATGAGGTCCTTAGCTGATATTATTGCATCATTTTAGAATAATTTTTCATGAACAGCAAGGAACATTAAAGCACAGTTACGGAAATAAATAGAATTATTTTTTCTAGATAAATACATTCCTGGAATTGGCTGTGACCAAGCAAAAATATTAGAAACATTCTGAACTAAAATTAGTTCATTTGCAGGAAAGAGTAACGAATTGTTTCCGCAAAATTAACTTCACATCTGGAAAATATTTAGAAAAGTATCAAGAAGAATTAATTCACAGCATTAAAATGTTTCGAATAATTTCAGTAACGACATTTTAGTTACAGAAATAGTCCAATGATTATCCGATAGCTTTCAATAGAAAAAATAATTTTGGCTGAATTTATTGCTTAATACTAGAATATAATAGTTTTCTTAATACCAGAATATCCGAACAATTGAAGAAAATGCACTTGGGCACTCAAAGAAAAAAAGGGCACGCGTGTGCATAAATTACGCTAAAAAAAAACTATTAAACCTTATTGCAATTGCAAACAACGAGTTTTCAGGAAATATATCAGAATTCTCTTCGTAGTCCTGCTACCAGCAATGCTTCTGTCTGTTTTCATTGTGACGTTTTCTGGATTAAAATTTGCGTCTCTATAAGCGTTTATACGAGCAGAAATCTTTCTGATTTCGTAGATTTTCTTCTCACCAAGTTCACTTCGCATGGAAATTCTTACTTCTTAAGAAAGTCTGATGTTTAAATTTTTTGGAAAGAGCCAACGAAGATAGAAGTGACAAATTTAGCTGACGATGGAACACGGTCAGTACTATGCATTAATTTAGTCACCATTTTATTACAGTTCTAAAGAATTATGCAAAATTTTAATTGCGTTAGGAAAATACGTGGTCGCTTAGATGCAGCAATCGCACAATTGGTCAAACAGTGCAAACTCTGTGCTAAACTACACAGTACAAACTCTGTGCTAAACTACAAACTGATAACGAGTCTAACGAATTTTCTCGACTCTGCTTTACTAACTTAACACGTTTGTTGCGATTGCCTAGCTGGTGCAAATCTTTACTTTGTACATACAGTCACTAGAAAGCTTTGAAAAAATTACAGAACCTAACCTGAGTGACCCACCGGTGGGTCGCATCGCAATAAACGTGTTAATCCGCAGCACGTCTTGATTAAATTCAGTTCAAGAATTATTTACAGTTAATTGTCCATAGAAGTAAACTTAGTTCGTTAAAGAGTCCTTTCATCTTTTATACTTCCGATGTATTGCTATACACTCCTTCTGGTCGGAAATACTTGGTTCACAGTCGGAAAAATACGTTTTCGCTTCAATATTTTGGAAGACATCCCGGAAATTAATTCTGCATCTTTGTTTTTTGGACTTTTTAGAGGATAATGTATAACGTGGAAAGTATTTTGTACAAATTAAATTTTTATACTTTTTCCCTTCTGCACCAACTGTTTCGGAACAACGCCAAAAGTTGTATGCGTTAGTTGTCTCGGGCAAGAGAATATTTCAAAGCAAGCGAAAAGTTCTTATTTTGTGCATGGTTGCTATTCACTGAATGTTATACGAACAACGGCACACATTTAAACTTACGAGTATATACAAGTTGCGTAGCTACTATATACCCGAAAGTGTATTCTTTTTCGTAAAAATGTTTACCATGATCATCCACACAGAACACACGCCCGCTGATGGTCTTATCAAACAATTGACAAACCGAAAAAAAGGAGCAGAGAGAAAACGTCACTGAAAGTAAATAAACAAAAATTTGAAATTTAGAGCAGTAGGACTATGTTAATAAAATCAGAAAGTACGTTTAAAAATAAGCTTTCCTGAAAACTGTATGAAAGTTTTACGTCGAATTTGAGAATAAGTTTCGTTAAAATATTTAATGAATATTTGTTAATTTCATGAACGTCATTTGACTGCAAAACATTAATCCTATACAGAACAAAGAAAACTATTGCTTCGTATATGTCGAGCAAAAATAAATGCAATACAGATTTGAATGAATGGTGAGAAACATTTTATCCACTACAAATGAAAGATTATTAGTCCTTGATTCAAGGATACTTGTACTTACGTTCTTAAACCTATTTGGTTAGTAACTTACATTTGACCAAGAATTCCGAAATTCCTCAGAGTTATACGACGTATTATACATAAAATCCATTTGTATAACAAATCAGGGCCCTGTATTTTTGTACGGCACAGAAAATTATAATTTTTTCCCTATTTTCAGAGATTTTGTTGGTTTATAGTTTTGCTGCAACAAATGTGTATAAAATTGATTACCAGAAGAGCGTTCGGAAGATGCAACAAAACTCCCACGAGGACACGAACTTTAAAAATACACGGGTTGGGCTCAAGAAGTTACCTAGGCTTCGTGGTTCATGGAACCAAGTAAAAGCGTTTCAAGAATTTAATCAAAACTAAATGACTGCTGTACAATTACTTTTTATACAATTTAGCAGCTAACCATAAATAAGAATTGCTGACAGAAAATTCACTAAACTTTACAATACAACCACTTAATTTGAGGAGCATCCTAAAGAAAGGCACATTGCTCTGCTACCTACCACCGTTCAGTGAAGTATAAACACTATAATTTCCAACGTCTTTTTTCCCTATGTTTACAGTTTTCAGAACAGTTGATGGAGGATTGCGTACCTGGAACGCATTCCCGTAATACTTTTCAGTCCCATGATTTTAATGTCAACTGAATAAAAATAAAATAAGATTCAAGTAAACTAAAATTCCAAACTTATGCTAATATACCGTAGTTCTGATGTTAAGTTGAGAAATTGAGAATTAACATACAACTGTAGACACCAAATATCTTATTAAATTTATTTAAATTTAAATCTCTCACGACGAGGTGAATATACCACATTTCGGTCCTTACGTATTATCGGGAGGACCTTTGATTTTTACTTTTTCTTTTTTTTCACAGGGTTTGTTGGTTAGGTTAGGTTAGGTTAGGTTAGGTTAGGTTAGGTTAGGTTAGGTTAGGTTAGGTTAGGTTAGGTTAGGTTAGGTTAGGTTAGGTCAGGTTAGGTCAGGACCTTTGATTTTTACTTTTTCTTTTTTTTCACAGGGTTTGTTGGTTAGTATGAAGATCTTTGATTTACCGCGCACTGAGGAATGTTGCCTGTACTGATGTCTTTGAGTCACTATTGGAAGCAATTGCGACGTTCTGGCCTCCGGAATTACAAATGTAATGTTATTTTATTGTTTTAACCGTTTCAATAAATAATTTACTTTAATTTTTGAGTCGTTTTTTTAAAGGTCCTCCCGATAATACGTAAGCACCCACATTTCTTTCTAAATCATTATTTTTTCTTTCAACTTGTCTATATGAGAGAATTATAATTAATTATAGCGTTACTTCAAATATTTGTGATTGATAATACTAATATAAGAGTAAGACGGTTAAAACTGTCGACCTCTTTCGAAGTATCCTCTTTGTTGCGGTTTTAGCGCACTTCTAATTCTAAGCATAGTTTCAATGGCAAAAACAACTATTGTATCACCTACTATGAAACGAATACAAAAATTGTAAAAATTTTATAATAGTGCCGTCATTATTCTTACGATTCTTGCGTTAAAAATTTGAAGAACTGTTTCCATGTACAGTGAATTGATACTGTACTGTGTGACGTAACGGAATGAAATGGATTTTTTTCAACCTTCATGCAATTTCTGTGTTGAGCTGTTAATAAAAAGAAATAGGAGATTCTATTTCTGATGCCCTACTAAATAGCATAATACTATAGTCTCATACTAGTTACAATGAGCACTTAAGAATGATACTGAAGGGTATATAGTAGCTAATTTAGAGCACACTACTAATCTAACTAGAACAAAGTAAAAGTATAGCACTACATTATATACCTACATTAGTGGTATTTATCCCAAATAATATATATATATGTATATATATATGTATGTATATATATATATATGTATGTATAATAGTATAATACGTTCGTATTATACAGAATCAAAAACTGAAAACACGAATATATATCACCTCTTCAGCATCCACGTTTCCCACAGCTGCTGCACTCGTTGCTGCGATCCTTAAAGGCTTGGCGGGTACCCCAGGCTTTGGTTTAATGAAGGGTCTTGCTACCTGTCCGGGGAATATGGGGTCGGGGTTGGTGGGAGAAAAATGAACTTTATTTCCAATAGAGTTTCCAATGCAGATACATTGGTTTTTAAAGTCAGCGATCATTGTAAGAAAATGAAAGGTCAGTTACAGGTCACTTGAAGCGACGAGTTCAGTGGGGTATTTTTGCGTGTTAACTTGAAATCTAATATCATGAAACATATTGAACAAAAAACGGAGGGGTTCATGGAACACTGCTTAAAAGTAGCAATGCAGATTTTCTAATAAATATGTTAATGTAATGTAACTACAGCATTGCATGAATGGATACTAGTATTTAAATGTTATTTATGGACATGATATTTATCTACACATAGAAATCTATATTTCAAAATTGCAATCAAATATACCAGTCGACTTTTGATTTAAAAAATATTCTGATGTCGACATGGGATACAAAAATCTGTACACAACCCAAGAACAAAATATTTTTTCTGGTACATTCATTCTAGTCCTAAAAACCAATTTGTTTCTCAGTTTGTTATGATAGATCAGTTCAGGACGAATTCAAAATAATTATATTTTCGAAGAAGTCTTTAGGTGATTCTGAAAAGCTTCAAAGATTCAGCAGTGCGGTAAGCTGAAAAAATAAAAAATAATTAATAATTATAATAATAATTGCTAAATAATTGCCCTCTACTTCCCTTTCAATACAAATATTTCTCGTGAATTTGTTGCTTGATACTCACAGAAGGGCCCTGTGAGGACAACGCCATGGGGTCTGCAATAAGGGGTTCAAATCCATTAAAAACAATATGAACAACGCTAAGGTTACTGAATACATTTTTTAAGAAAGTGCCCTACTTTGTAAATCTAAATGTTGCAATTAAGAGTATCAATGAAATGCTTCTCTAATATCAATGATAAGTATCATATCAATGATACTTTTACCAACGTAGTATATTAGAGCAAATTCATAGCACTTCCAGTACGATACTGAATTTGAACTAATTATAATTATCTCGCCATAGCTTGAAAAATGTTCGATGGCATCTCAGGGCTAACTTTCGAATGAAGTTAACGTGAAAAAATTTTGTCGTTTTATTGATTTGAGGACCAAAACTAACAATTAATTGAAATACTCTCTGCTGTTAGGTCTCGAACGAAGTTCTAAAAGAATAAAAATATAAATAATAAATAAACAACTTAAAGAACATAAATAGTTTAAGCTTTCACGTATTTACATCAGAAAAACGTTATACAGCAAAGCTATAATATAAAAAGTAATGTACTCCATTATTCCTTACCCAAATTACGTTACACTGGGATGCATGCATTAAGAATTAATTTACAAAATTAATTTTCATCTGAATATCATTATTAATAGCAGTTTATATTAAAATTAATGAAGTAACTTAATTCCTGTCCTAATAACGTTAAACAGGTAAGGATATCTGAAATATGAATAAACTTCATTGGTATTGAGCAAGATAACATTATACGGAGATACATATAATGTCTGTGCGTAGGAAACAAGTGTTAATTCTACGAAAACCTGACATCAGCGAATAAACTTTTGCTCTTGACCATTGACTTGATCAACAACGCACAGCTCACCAAATCCTGCTTGTGAAAATTTCGTGAAAGCACCTGTGTGAAATCATTGCTTACCAAGTTCAGCAGAAGAATTTTCATAAAGCATCTGCTTCTTCCTGACGACGATGTTACTGGCGAAGGGTATGCCATTCTGCACAGGCACTAGACCGGGAAGCACTCCGTCCTTCGACACAAACGCTAGTCTTGTTAAAGCTGTCTCGAACTGAGGTCTTTTTGCTGTGACCTCAGGAGCTGCGAGTACAAGAATGTAAAAGAAGAGCCGAAGTGAAAGCTGAAATTTTCCTGTTGCTTGTTTCATAGCGGCAATTTGAGCTGCGTATGAAAAACTGCATAACATCTTGATTCATCATTAATTATAAAGAAACGCATGGTATCTCAGATGATTAATTGCAAAAAGTACATGGTCCATCAGTTTAGTATTATTAAAAAGTAAATATTTTTAAATTTTTCTATTGCTTCAAATCTCTTTTTTCACGTTGATATCGGCAAATGAATTTTTCTTCCACCTGTGCCGGTAGGTAAATATAGAACGTACATGTATACGACTTGAAATATAAAACATGGAAACTGCAAAATTCTTCCCAGTAAAATCTCACAACAACGGAAAGTTGCATACGGAATTTCAAGTAGGTAAGAAAACAGAAACATACCCGAGTTCTGTTGACCGGAACTAGCAGCTGGTTCCATCGTTGATTACTCGTCACTATCTGAACAGAATCTCCTGTACGACAAAAAAATGTGTGCAGATTATTGTGCTTATTTTTCCTTCAAAGTTGAAATAAAAAATCTTCGTTCATGACGCAAACGTTTCCTACCGATTGTTTATGCACGATCATTGGAATGTTGTTCGTAAGGGACTGTAAATTACATTACTCCTGAAAGTTGACAAGTTGTCATTGCCTCAGAACGTTGAAATGTTGTTATTGCAAAGGAGAATATATACATTTTAGTCGTTTTACAATTTAAGTTTTATATTGCATATAAGGTTTTTAAGTAATTACAATAATAATTTGAGCTTTAAGTCCATCATAACTATTTCACTACACCCAAACATTGACGCATTTATTTCTTGTATTCAAATGAATTTATGCTGGGCTCAGGATTCTTTATCGAAGTGCATTTCTAGTCGAGTTTCTCCTTTCTAGTAGCCTTGCTTCTAATAAAAAAACAAGGTAATTGCATCGTACGGTTGTAATTGTTATTAGATAAACAATATTACGTAAGTTTTCTTTCTTACCAACAATGACTTGGCCTCTGTACTACGTTTATGAAACCTAAGAAAAAATACTACGCGTTGTATGTACTCCACAAATTTTGATAAAGATTACAAAAAATCGTTCTCATGACTTCATTTTTAATGTGATTTCAGCTGTTCCTTAGCCCATTAAATAAATAGTAGAATACTTTTGCTTGTTTACTTAATATTATTTAACTCTACGATTTTTATTTATGGAAAAGAATTCATTATTTTAGGTACTTTATCTTTTTTATCATTTAACTCTACAATCTTCAATTCTAAAATAAGCTTTCATTACATTTTAAATGCTTTTCTGCCTTTACTATTTAACTGCTTGATGGTTGTCTACTTTTTTGTTGTATCTTTTAGCAACTTGCTGTTGCGCCTTATACTTTCTTATCATATTTTTTCGCAGCTTGTCGTTTGCATTTTTGTGTGTCTCGGTCCAGTGACATGACAAGTTTATTTATTTTCAGACATCATAGCGAGAAGACAAATTTTGCAACAGCGAAAAATATGCATATTACACATTTCTCTATTACTTTAAAATTCTGCATAGAGAAGTTCATAAACACACAAGGATAAATTAATGTACGAATAATTATTCTAAATCAGAAAAAAATTGAGACATAGGTTGTTTACGCTTTAAACTACTTTTATCGAAGGTAACCTAAAACTCCAATGACGGTTATAAATTTCAGTTTCGTTCTCGTGTTATCTCATAAAATATTTATTAGAAATTTGAAATGAATCTCCTCAGGTTTTCATCAAATGTTACTTATAAAATATAATATTACTACTTATCTGAGTGATTTTGGCAATACCAATAGTCATTACTCATTATTGTTATCGTCCTGATAAATCTATGATATAATATTACACTCGTTGTGTCGCTTTCGTTATCAGTGTTTCGTAAGCGCCTAAAATTCCAGGTGCATTATCCATTAACAAATGTCCTTTCAAGTACATGTTTATAATTCGTTGATTGAAGCCTTAGCGTTTCAAGTTCGGAGTTCGGTTTTTGCTTTTTAAAAGAAGAGAAGTTTAAGTTTCAAGCCATTTGAGAACACGAAAAATTTTCAAACTCAGCCGCTGTTTCTGATATAAAAACTTGATTTCTGTCATTTGAGGACCAAGCGGATTTCTCAAATCGGTCTTTGCTTTTGATAAAAGAATGCATTATTAATCATTTGATGGCATATGTGATTTTCAAATCAGTCTTGGTTTCTGATATTAAAACAAGTTTTATATCCCTTGAGAGCAAAGATGGTTGCTCATCTAAAATACGTTATCTATCATTTAAAAGTAAAGGTAATTTTTCAAATCGGTCTTTGTTTCTGGTACAGAAACACTCATTTTACCCCTCGAGTGTAGGAGTCATCATCTTCCAACCAACACAAAATCCTGTTCATTGATGTCAAATACCCTAAAATATTGGGGTGTAGCTTTTATTTATGAATTTATAGACAACTTAATGGCAATAATCACGGAGACACTGTTTTGACTCCAACATTTTTATGATTTACATTAATTTTTTTAATGAACATTTAAATTAATAATAACTTTTAAATATCCGCAATGTTAAGCAGAAAAATAAGCGCGATATATTCTTGGTTGTAAATGAATTACTAACTTGAAGGGCGCTGGTGAAATGCTTAGAAACTACTAGTTTGGGCTAGCCTTCATCTTTATGAACAAAAGTAGAAATATGAGGTTAAGCAGATTATTCGCACCCTGTGTGACATATTCCCAGGATCACAACACACCTGAAGAATGAAACGCTACACAATGGTCCGAACACTTGAATCTACTCAGGAAAACACGATCACAACCTAGAGGAATTCCACAGAAAAAATCGCCAAAGCCTTGGGATTCTTGTTACTGAACGTTACAGTCTTCCCTTTACGAAATAATTTTCCAATGTGATAATCTATGTAAAACATTTAAAGCATATCCACAACTTCTTTGTTCCTAACTTGCGTGAAGCACAGATAACTGCATTCAACTTCAAGATAAGCTCTAAAAACTGCACGGGATGCATTAAAGCACGAAGACTATGGTCTACAAGTCATTTCGATCCACAAACACTGCAGACTTCCTTGCCTATGAATTTACACATATTGGGTACGAGTTACGTTTAACACGTTGAGTGCGATACGACCCGCCGGTGGGTCACTCAGGTTAGGTTCTATAATTTTTTCAAGGCTTTCTAGTGACTGTGTGTACAAAGTAAAGATTTGCACCAGCTAGGCAATCGCAGGCAACGTGTTAATAGTCTCCATCGATCGCTAATGGCGCTTCTGGTCCGTAGAACAAGCGCTCACTGCTACAAATAAGGATGATAAGATAAGCGTTGTCAATGCACAAGGTGCTTTAAATGATCGAGTGCACGGCCTCAGTAGGTATCAATGAACTCTTTAGCGAAAAAAAAAATTTCCTTACGAACTATTAGACAATAACCCAACAATTATTTAATGTTAATATATTGATTCATGATACATGCTTGAACTTATTGTTAACTGATATAACTAGAATGATTACGTAATTTCCACAAAAATCATTCCTTGTGATTAGTACCTACTCTTTGAACGAAAACTTATTTCGAGTTCTCGAATTGTCGTATGACGACTTTTACAATCAACTCCATGGGTCAACAGTTACTTTCCCAGAACAAGAATCATATTCTGCAGTAACATGGTCCAGATACATATATGCTTCAGATTGTTTAACACGATTTTATTTATACGATGGCAAATTCTACTGGAACTACTTAAAAAGAAAATTAAACCAATTTGTTGCTCTGTTATGTCACTATCTGCCATGTGACTTTTTTATCGTTACTTCTAACGGTTCTTTAGTCTTAAACAGAATATTTTAGATACTTTTCCATGACAATGTGAAGCACGTTATTTACGTCAACTCGAAAACATACTCGATAAGATTACCATGATAACGAGACAACTTTTTTACTTGAGATAAGTGAGCAGCTACAGCTGATAAGATTACCATGATAACGAGACAACTTCTTTACTTGAGATAAGTGAGCAGCTGCAGCTGAACACACAACAACAGCAGCAGCACAAGCAGCAACAGCTAACAGATTATCTGCCTGGCCTTCAGGGCTGCTAGTTCTTGTTAGGCAGCGAGAGCTGTGCGCGGCAGGAATTTTTCATACTAGTTTTGACTAATCTTTTTGATTAAAATGGGGCTATCGATGCCGTATACCGAGAAAGGAGAGTTAAAGATTTAACTTGGTAAATTTTTTTCTCAAAATAAAAAGAAAATTCGTGCGATTGAGAGGTGGTGAATTGCTATGTGGTTCACAGATATGATCCCAGCCTAAGAAATTGAGCTCAGTTGCGGAATGTTGTCCTGAAAAATTAAAGCGGGCTCTTCAAACAACTACAGTTACTAACTAATTTTAATATGGATGCAAGATTAACTAATGGTTTCATAGAGATTTATACTTCAAGACTCGTACTCTCTGTTTTTTCAAAGACTTACGTGAAGGTTATCAAAGCGTTAGAATCTGCACATTCATCTTGCATCGCAGTCACATGACATAGGCCTTGCGATATCATCTAGCCACTCTACGTCCAGTATGAACTTTGTGAGAGCGTATTTAGCGGCTGCTAAACACTACCCCAAGACGACTCTCACCCTGCAGTCAGGTAAGAAAATAAGAGGATTCTGCAATACAGAAATATATCAGCTGAATACGTTCAATGCAATAAAAATGAATGTTTCACATGCAAAATATTCTTCGGGTAATCAAGGCGCTTTCCAGCTGCTGGAGTATAAATAAGCAACTCGTTAGGGGTGTTAAATTGACAACATTTTTCACAAGCGTGTCTCATTCGCTCCTATTGATTTTCGTAGTGCATCTCGATTTCCTATAGACTTTCATTCTGGAACAAATAGTTCTAAGAGATTTAAATAAGACAAATCCATATCGACGACTTTTTGCAATATCCAGATATATATGCTCTAAGGCTATGAAAAATCTATTTTATCTTGTGTATACTTAAGAACACACTGCATCGCACTGATATCATGCGAGTGAATGTAAGAAAAGGCGTTCATTGTGCGGCTCCTCTCCTTAATTTGGGAGACATTGTCCAACTTTGTACGTCCGGTATGTCGGATAGCTCGTCCTATAGCTTTGTACGTCTGGTATGTCGGATAGCTCGTCCTATAGCTTTGTACGTCTGGTATGTTGGATAGCTTGTCCTATAGCTTTATAGGTCTGGTATGTCGGATAGCTCGTCCTATAGCTTTGTACGTCTGGTATGTCGGATAGCTCGTCCTATAGCTTTATAGGTCTGGTATGTCGGATAGGTCGTCTTCGAACTTTGTACATCTGGCATGTCGGATAGGTCGTCTTCTAGCTTTATACGTCTGGCATGTCGGATAGGTCGTCTTCTAGCTTTATAGGTCTGGCATGTCGGATAGCTCGTCCTATAGCTTTATACGTCTGGCATGTCGGATAGGTCGTCTTCTAGCTTTATACGTCTGGCATGTCGGATAGGTCGTCTTCTAGCTTTATACGTCTGGTATGTCGGATAGCTCGTCCTATAGCTTTATACGTCTGGTATGTTGGACAGCTCTTCCTATAGCTTTGTACGTCTGGCATGTCGGATAGGTCGTCTTCTAGCTTTATACGTCTGGTGTGTCGGATAGCTCGTCTTCGAACTTTGTACGTCCGGCATGCCACGTAGCTCATCTGAATATACGGAGGGATCCTAAATATAAACAATCAGAGTCTTCGAAAATGTCGTCGCCAGGGGACAACCAAATGTTTTGACAGGCAAATTGACATTTTATATCTAAATGACGACTGAAAATATTTTACGTAATATATATTGAAGGATATTAGTAATTATAAGGCATTAGTTTCATAGGCTGATCACAACTCCTTAAAGTATTTTTCTATAACATCGGTTCCTATATATTATTTTGTAGCACAAGGTTAGTATTATTTTTATCTACTATCATAAAAAGTTAGAAGCAATGCAGCTGTGAGTTTTAATCACAATACGTTACATTATTATATGTAATTGATATATTTCAAACTGTTACGAGAATTATGATACTAGGGTGAGTATCATTACTTGAATTGTACTCAGGTGAGTATCATTACTGAAATTGTACTCAGGTGAGTATCATTACTTAAAATGGAACTTGGTAACAACCTAAGAATGGGCTACACGGCTCGTTTTTATTGCCTTATTCTATTCTAATTGAATAATGCTCAGGTAAATATGATTACGTAAATAATGTTCAGGTGAATATGATTACGTAAATACTGATCAGGTTAGTATCATGAATTGAATACTTACTTAGTCCTCTTCGTACTTCAGGTGATCAGCAATGAATCTCCGCCATTCAGCCTTCCCGAGTGTCATAACTTCCACCTCCTCTATACTGAAATTCAATGATACTCATTAACACTTCATGCGTCATTTCAAACTCTAAATTTCTAAATTTCAAGCAGCAGCGCACGTGTTGAATAATTGCTACACAGGTGGTCTTTTGGCGGCCGGAGATGGCATTTCTCAGGTGGCTGTGGAAGGTCACCATCTGAGGCACTACGAGTGGAGCCGTACAGCTCGTTTCTTTGTGCTGGGAGCCTTCTTGACGGTGAGTCCCCTATGCTCATCAATAATGCTTCGATGGTCGGAAACAGTTGGTGTACAGACGGGAAAATCCGGCGTTAATGTTCCGGAAAACATTCTAGAAATTGGTTCTTTATCGTTATTTTTATACGTACTTTATTTGTTTAAGTTCATTAGATATGTGGTTAGTATTTCCTTAAATATTTTTATATTACTTTACCAGCTAAAATGAAAACAAATAAACTCGTCTCATTTAATTTTCGACTAGTTAATTTTTTTCGTGGACTGCGATTAACTTTTATATACTTTCACGTATTCGGTTTGAATTAAGATGGTTAAACATTTTATGGCATCAGCTGGAAAATACTCATATTTACAAGGCAACAAAGTCGACAAATTTTGAGACGAACTAAACTAAAGTTGAACAATAATAGAGTGATGTAAACACAGACTGGGTTTGATACGAACGTACCCTAAGAAGATTAATTTTCTTATAGATTGAAGAGTCACATTTTAACCCTAAAAAAATGCACTGTGTATCATATCTGATACAAACCGAATTTTGATATATATTTTTATCAAGGTATCCATCACACATGCATGCACTGCGCCTAGTACACAAACTGAATAAATTCAAAACATGTTCAATTTAGTGTCCGGGGTTGATGTAAACAAGCGTAAGTGCGTGATTGAAGAAAAATGAGTACATTTAAGGGTTAAATCCAAATCTTATTGACGGATATAAAAAATAAACATTAATGTTTAAACACTATCTTATTTTGTGGATTGTACTAGCAGTCCTCAATAATAATAGGGTCGTCACACAGCCCTATTCATTTCTCCAATTGCAGCCATTACAAATTTATTTATATTTTGGAGTTCTAGTATGCCATTTCTAGCCAGAAATTCATTTAATTCGCTTTTGATCACCACAATTTAGTATCCGAAACCGAAATCCATGACTCTTTCTCCCTGTTTTATGGCCCAATATTGACCAGACTAGAATTCATCCTAATCATTGATCTAAGCTCTTATGAATAAATTAACATGTACATGACAAAGAAATATAAGTATACATCGTATATATAATAAGAATCATACTAACACTTTGCATACGGTTTGTTCAAATAATATACGTAATGGTACACATATGTACCAACACGTAGTGAACGTGTTATACCACTCACAGTCACATTTGCATATATGTGTAGATATAGATATGTATACGTGGGTGTATGTATATGCATATGTGGACTGTCCATCTCTTACCCATTCAGGGTCCCATTCTGCGACGGTGGTATGGGTTTCTGAATCGAAGATTCACTCACCAAGGCAAACAAGGCAACTTCAAGAAGTTCGCTGCAGATCAGTTGGTTTTCGGACCCACCTTCACGGTGATCATCATAGCATCAGTGGGTGTGTTGCAGAGGATGACACCTCAGCAAGTCGTGGTCAAAGTGAGGACCACTTTCTTGGACGTCGTCGTGGCGGGAATGATGGTGGGTGTGTGCTTGTCCCTTACTTGGCTGACTCGTGTAAAATACGTTTTCGCTAAACGTGCTTTTTTATTTTAATCATAAACAATTCCACGTCATGGATGAAATCAGCATAAATATGCTACATGAACACCAAATACAGAAATTTTATACAAATGAAATGTTTTTCCAGAAATACTTGGTGAAAAGATTAATATCAGTTTGATAATAAAAGGAATCAGTGAGTATTTTTCTGCTCCGTCTACTTAGCAGCACTGAGGGCCATGCAGCCCATCTAATGGTGCGTTTCGTTAACAGACGGCGTTATATTTTAAAGTAATATTAGTCCAAAACATCATCATTTATCCGGTATCCACCATTTAAAACGCAACGCGTCGTTTTCATATGAACCACTATTTGAAAAATGCAGAGATGATATTCAAATCGGTACTGACGGAGCGCTGCATAAGCAAGGGATTATTTTCTAACTCATAGTGTATATTCATAAATTTTTAATTTTAAGACTAGTTTTTTTATTGTTCCAAGGGCTTTTGTCTACACGCCTGAAGCTAGGGCCAAAATCTTCCAATAATAGTTTTCTAGATACAAATGTACGTCTCGTTCATGTTGCATTCAAGAATTTCATGGCTTCAAAATCGTAACCTTAAAGAAAGTTATGCAGGCAGTACAGCAGATTAAGTCCATTGGAGTACCGCATTTATTTAACCCTTTCAGGCTCATACTTTTGATGCGAAGAAATATGTTACGTGCTCAGAAAATTATAGATTGACAAGGATAATCCCTTAAAATTATGGTGGTGGTTGTGTAAATTTTGCGCTGCTGAGCAGAGCACGAACTCAATTTTAAAAAGCTGTATGCTTTTTGTACCACCAAGCATTAAACATGACCTCTTCGGAGGTATGAAATGTGTACCACCAGACATGAAAGTGATAATCTTACAAATAATTTAGTTCACAAAACTATGTATGAGGCGCATTAAGTCTAATGGTAGTCCTAACTAGTCAAACTGGTAATGCGGCCAATTTTCATCTGTAGGAGACCGGGGGTCAAACCCCGTAGTGGCTTGGTACATCTGTTGAAAAGAAACAAGTTAAACTTGAAATGTAGGACACTCTCAGTTACAACCTTCATCAAGCTCAACAAGCCCCCCTACGAGCCACTATTTCATGTCTCCTACAGATGATAGCAACGGTCACTGAAACCATCATCACTAGCCATAAGATGTTAACGTTAAGAACTGAAAATCCGATCCTTTGTTACATAGTTTTATTCTTTACTATGTGATATATCAGAATAAGTTAATTTGATTTGCTGCATGGATTTAATACTATACCTCTTCACAAAGGTATGGCCCGTCGCACAGTTGATCAACTTCACGCTGGTGCCTTTGCAATTTCAAATACTTTTCGTCCAGACGGTGGGGCTGTTTTGGAACACTTTCTTGGCCTGGAAGACGAACAGGAACATAGACACGACAACGGAACACAGTAATTTTAGTCTTTAGAACATAGAATGCGTCAAGAAGCTGCCCCAAAATCTCCCTCAGAAGAGCTCTACTTCCTTTCCTCCCAGCGTGAAAATTTCGAGGCCCTTTTCCAAGAGAAAACATTTGTTTAAAATCGTTTAAATTAGCATTATTCATTACAAGCACATCAATGACATTGGTATTCACGAATTTTACCTTCATGAAAGTTTATTAATATAAAAGTGACTGGATCTGACAGACCTACGCAGTCTCTGTACATATTTGTTGGTCTTGCTAGGGTCAACAATGGTTGTATATCTCATCGTGTGGTCTAATTTGAGTTGAGGCTAACAACCTCTATACTTAGACACGGGATTCTTGAGTCAATATCGTGGTAAGCAGAGTGTCAGCGCCGTGGCAACCAGAGTGTCACCGCCGTGGCAACCAGAGTGTCACCGCCGTGGCAACCAGAGTGTCAGCGCCGTGGCAACCAGAGTGTCAGCGCCGTGGCAATCAGTGTCAGCGCCGTGGCAACCAGTGTCAGCGCCGTGGCAACCAGAGTGTCGGCAGGCGTCAAACCTGTACTCAACTTGAATGAATTTAATTTTGGAAAAAAGTGTATGGAAAAATCAATTCAAGTTTGACTTTATGAAATAAGTGAAACTTTTTCAAGACGTTTTCATTGAAAATTAGCATGAATTTAGGCTAAATTCTTCAGTTCAGAAATATTATATCAATTAAACAAACGTGCTCTAAGCCACTCATTTACCCATTGCCCCTCATTATCGAGCCACTCATTCAATAATTATTGTACCACTCACCCACCTATTACCGCACCCTTCAACCACTCACCCACTGCACCCTAGCATCGTGAAGTCAAAACTCGACTTCTCCTAGACGCTTGCGTTTTGCAAAACGGGATACAATTTATACATTGTTATATCCAAATTTCATTGAAAACAAAAATATATAATCTAGTCTCAATATATCAATAAAAATGTGCATATTACGAAACGAAAGATTTTTGATACCTTTTTATACTACTTTCTTTATTGAATATACATTTCTATAGCTTTCTTGGGTACACGCTACCGTATCTATATCTGAAAAAAGTCTGGGATACAATGAGGAACACGTAAACAAAGCCGTTTAATAATTGTTACATTGTAAACACTGAGCATAAAGCAGGTGTAGCGCTATCAATGGCATGCATTGAATATTTCCCGTTACCATAGTCACTTAAGGCACAGGGAACATCAGACCATTTAAGGCAAAGGAGACATCAAAGAGATTCAAGGCACATGGAATATAAAGAGATGTACAGTCGAAGATGAATGACACAGTACATGGAAACGCACTCCTGCGGTTGGTGTGTAACAAGACACAGACCAAAATCCAAGAAATAAAACACTGGAAATATTAGTCAGTTGGGAAGCCAGGCCTAAATCCAGCGCCAGGTCGCTGGCCATACTTCCCAAAAGAAGTCAAAAGGTTACGTGACCTCAAAAAATAAAATTCCGCACCTAAAATTGCACGAAGCTCACGAGTCGAAATTTGTCAATATTCAATGGGGACTTTCAAATTTCGTAGGAATATTAGACCATTATACTTTTGGCTCAATTCACCCCTGCAGTCAGAATAAGAGCGACCTCAGCAGTGATGCACAGGATTAAGTCATTGCTCGTTTAATTTTAGGGTTGCGTAACATTTAAGAAAGAGCATATGAGTCAGGGTTCTCACCACGGATGTCCAAATGACAAGTCATATTCGTATGCACGGAGCAGTCGCGCCCTTGGTGCTTCAAATGCCCACCCATTTACGGCCCAGCTCCTTACCTACGCTGAAACCTCACCAGGCATCAATATGTATTGGTGTTGTTTGTCTGCATTCATAAGGAGACGAGATGATAGGATTCTCGATTGTGATATACGTCTCATAGAGCAGGAACATCAAGAATATTCCTTCTGAATGAACACAAACAGGAAATGAAATAGGGAAACAGATACAAAAGCTTAATACAGAAACTTAAAACGACTAACAAAAAACGAAGGTGTTCGGAAAATATTGTTTGTTTCAAGAATACTTTTGACAACGAATTTTGAGAGTAATTGTTGAATAAAACCTACAGCTAAGCACCCGAGGAATGTCTCAAGAACTTTGGGGCAGAGTTTTTCAACGAAGTCAGACCATCTAAAGCAAATTGGCAAGGTCAAAAAGTTCAATGGAACTTTGGGGCAGAGTTTTTCAACGAAGTCAGACCATCTAAAGCAAATTGGCAAGGTCAAAAAGTTCAATGGAACTTTGGGGCAGAGTTTTTCAACGAAGTCAGACCATCTAAAGCAAATTGGCTAGGTCAAAAGGTCCCGCATGAGCTCAATGAAAATCTAAAAAAAAACAGCTCGGCGTTTTGAAATGTGCTCGATTCTCTTTTCGTGAGACATCAATGATTCATTTCTTGACTGATCAGTCGCTTGTGACGAAAAGTGGATTCTTCATGAAAATCATAAACAATCAAGTTAATGGCTTGATCGTGATGAGCCACCCAAACATTTTCCAAAGCCACAGATGCATCAGTAGAAAAATATGGTGACGAGTGGTCCACAATTAGTGCTATCCATTCCAACTTTCAGGAAACCAATCAGAGTATCAGAGCAGAGGTTTAGAGCAATGAGCTCGAAGAAATGCACGTTCACTTGCGAAAAACGAGACCTGCACTGGTGAATTAGTGGTCCAAGACAATTCGCAGCCACACGTCGCTCAGATGATCTTACTGAAACTCACAGACTCTGGATAACAGACTGAACCACAGCCTCCTTATTTTCTGAACCTTTCCCCCACGTACTGCAATTTTTTAAAGCATCTAGACACTTTTTAAACAATAAAAACTTTCAGATCCAACGCAGAGGTGAAATCTGTGTTCGAGGATTTTCTAGCATTGAAGCAAGATTCTTACAGAGGCATAAATTTTTGATTGATAGATGGCAGAGATGCTTAACTGTTCAAGGATCGTACTTAGAATAATTAAAACATAACTGGTGGTAATTTTTTTAAGAAATATCTATGTTCTAAAGTTGGCATTTATTTTCCGAACAACCTGATACAAAGCGATGTTACAGCTACAGTAGGCGTAAGTTGTTAAACTTGTAAGAAACACTCATTGTGGAAGCACAAAACCAAACAGAATAGACACGCCTTTAAATGTTTGAGGCATGTCACAAAGTTGATGGGCAGTTACAGGAATTCGTACAATAAATGATAAAAAGTTTGAACTCCATTGTGCTCCCTGTACATATTTCAGTATTCATGGAGGTATTGAGTATTTTCAGTTCTCGCAGTCACGTAAATATATGCTCTTATGAGAGAAATACAGTGCCAAAATTAGCGGAAAGCTGGACAAGTTTCGAGTCGATAACTTGGTTGAGTTGCAGCCGAAGTGAAGAGTAAAGGGGATGTTTGTATCTGGCATTGGTAGTAATTATACTCTTAATGTTTTTGAAGTCAAGGCCGAAAATCCTCCTATTTTGAACATCATCACATAACTCGTACGCTCCAAATCATATAACTTGCCGTCACTGGTTTATGGGCGTTGTGATGCTACAATGAGGACACATATTTACATCAAGAATATCTTGTTCGATGATATCAGAGAGGAAAGAAATCCAACAGACCAAACGTATCGAATTAAAACGTAAACTTGTATCCTAGATACTGAAAATCCAGCCACGTGTGCCTTGCTGTTCATCAGCCGAGCAAATGATGATGATGTGAGCATTTTTTTCCAGCCAGGAAGTCACATAACTTAACTGAGTGTTCTTGCGATTTAAACCATAGAAAGTCTACTTTTTTGAGAACATTAACATATACATTGTTTTTAACTAATGTAAAAAATAACTAAAAAAGCTTTCACACAAACTGAAAGAGACAAGTAACAGGTACATCGGTGGTACTTAACTTTAATGTACCACAGAGTACTCTATCTAATAGTGATACTTTTTTAGACAATGCTGGAATGCGGGTAGAAATTTTCATTTTACCCCAAACAAATGCAGACAAAACGCATATATATATATGTTTAACCAACCTGAAATAAATTATTTTAAAAATTAATTTTAAATAATTTTTGTAACAGACTGCATGAAATTAAATTAAGCATTTACGATAGTATATAAATTCAACCAGAAAATCACAGAAAACTAAGCGTTTCACAAAGATGATAAAAAATTGTCATTAAATCAGAATTTCGAAGCTTCATGGCTGCGATATGAAACTAAATATTCCAATTAACATACCAATGAACATCAATATCAACGTGATTTAATTATTTTAAATCAGGAACATTTAGATTCGTCGACAATTAGGCACAGTATAAATCGAATTTTTTAACAGGGAGGTACAGTAAAAAATTTCATGAGAACTTGACATTAAAAACTAATTTTATGACATAGCGAACATCTACACACATGCAACAGTATTTTCCATTGATACTCGCTATTTCCAATAACATGAAATTTTCACACAAATAATGCTTTGGAATTGTAGTGGGAAATAATGAAAGAGCCTCCTGCTAGTTTCTATTGCCTTATTCTATTCGGTTACATTGTGCAGTTATTCAATGATTGAAACTCAATCTAAAATATAACAAGACTGAACTCAATACATATACTAAAAATACAAGTCTTACAACAAGTTGACGGTGCATTCGCAATGTAAACATTTGAACTGAATTGTTTTCTAAATTTTCAGAATTGAGCTAACAAGAACTACATGAAAAACAAGGCACATGAAAAACAAGGCACATAAAAAGTGAGGTTCTCAATAGTCACTTTATAAGTGATCAGTCTCCCTTCTCTTAACCCTTCCGCAACACGGCCAAATAACAGTAAGTGAGCTGACATTGTATTTAACTTTAAAAATTATAGAAAAATCCGATTCGGGAATTATCTCCTCTAACCACCAACCCTGCAGGACGTGGCAGGTATACATAAAAACATGGTAGCCAAGGTCTTACAGTATGGTAGCTAAAGC